>JACXGM010000776.1:0-64381 GCA_016801145.1 Umbra pygmaea
CCCAAGTTCTCCGACCAGCAGAGGTCGCCCAAGTTCTCCGACCAGCAGAGGTCGCCCAAGTTCTCCAACCAGCAGAGGTCGCCCAAGTTCTCCAACCAGCAGAGGCCGCAGTTCCCTTTCCTCGGCCACCAGAGGCCGCAGTTCCCTTTACTCGGCCACCAGAGGCCGCAGTTCCCGCTTCCCGGCCACCAGAGGCCGCAGTTCCCGCTCCTCAGCCACCAGAGGCCACAGTTCCCGCTCAAGCCTCCCGGCCACCAGAGGCCGCAATTCCCGCTCAAGCCTCCCGGCCACCATAGGCCGCAGTTCCCGCTCAAGCCTCCCGGCCACCAGAGGTCGTTACACCACCATCAGTCGAACCTGAGCCTTGCCTTGTCCCCGAGCCTGAGCATTGCCTTGAACCCCGAGCCTTGTCCCCGGACCTGCCCTGCTCCCCGGGCCTGCCGTTTTCCCTGAGCCAGAGCCTTCCCTTGTTCCTCCTCCAGTCCCCGTGCCAGTGCCTAACTCAGTCCCGGTGCTTGCCCTAGTCCCCGTGCCGGTGCCTGCCCTAGTTCCCGAGCTGGTGTATGCCCCTGAGCCATTGTGTGCACCAGTCCCTGTTCCATTGCCTGTTCCATTTCCTGAGCCTTTCCAGGTCACTGAGCCTTCCCGGTCCCAGAGCCATTGCCTGCCCTTGTCCCAGAGCCATTGCCTGCCCTTGTCCCAGAGCCATTGTCTGCCCTTGTCCCAGAGCCATTGCCTGCCCTTGTCCCAGAGCCATTGCCTGCCCTTGTCCCAGAGCCATTGCCTGCCCTTGTCCCAGTGCCATTGCCTGCCCTTGTCCCAGTGCCATTGCCTGCTCTTGTCCCAGTGCCATTGCCTGCCCTTGTCCCAGTGCCATTTCCTGCCCTTGTCCCAGAGCCATTGTCTGCCCTTGTCCCAGAGCCATTGTCTGCCCTTGTCCCAGAGCCATTGCCTGCCCTCGTCCCAGAGCCATTGCCTGCCCTTGTCCCAGTGCCATTGCCTGCCCTTGTCCCAGTGCCATTGCCTGCTCTTGTCCCAGTGCCATTGCCTGCCCTTGTCCCATTGCCATTTCCTGCCCAGGGCCATTGCCTGCCCTTGTCCCAGTGCCATTGCCTGCCCTTGTCCCAGTGCCATTGGCTGCCCCGTCCCAGTGCCATTGGCTGCCCCTGTCCCAGTGCCATTGGCTGCCCCTGTCCCAGTGCCATTGGCTGCCCCTGTCCCAGTGCCATTGGCTGCCCCTGTCCCCGTGCCAGTGTCAGGCCTAGTCCCCACTCCGGTGCTTGTCCCCAGGCTTGCGCCTGCCCTGGTCTCTGTGCGCCCCTCTCTGTGTCTGTCTGTTTGTCTGTGTTTGTCTGTGCTGTGTCCTTCCAGGTTCCTGTATTTGCCGTGGTTCCGGTGCCTGGTCCGCCTTTGCCTCAACCCACCAAGCCCCCTCCGGCCTGGCCACCTCCCACGGGGCTGTTGACTCCGCCTTTGTTGGCCTGGACTCTGCCTCTGGTGCCGCCTGCCTGGCCTCCGCCTAGTCCTTTGCTTCTGCCTGACCGTTGCTGCTTCGTCCCTCCGGTCTGCTGCTGCTGCCTCCGCCCTCCATTGCTGCTTCGTCCCTCCGATCTGCTGCTGCTGCCTCCGCCCTCCGGCCCGCCGTTGTTGCTTCGTCCCTCCGGTCTGCTGCTGTTGCCTCCGCCCTCCGGCCCGCCGTTGCTGCTTCGTCTCTCCGGTCCACTGCTGCTGCCTCCGCCCTCCGGTTCGCCAAGACTCCATCCACCTGCCTGTTCTGCTCGTCTGCTTCGCCCTGGAGTGCCTCCACCGCTATGGTTTCTGCCGCTACAGTCTCCTGCCTGGGTCTTCTGCCACCTGGTGTCCGGTGGCATGTTCACTGTTTGGCGCCTCAGGAGCTGCGCCTTGGGGGGGATTCTGTAATGTTTCCCAGTTCCTTTTCCCTGACAACTACATCTTCCCCTTCCTAGATTGCTCAGAACTACAATTCTCATAACCCAAATTCTGTACACCTGCTCTCACCCAGTCTGTATATAAAGGACACACACCATTGCCTCTTCACGAGGTATTGTAAGTAAGTCATTTTTCTTCCTACTGAGCATTCTCTTCTTGGATTGTTATTCTGGCTTGACCCGTGCATGGTTTATCTCTTATTGTGTTTTTGGATTATCCTCTGTACCTTCGCCTATAGTCTTGGATTAGTATTCTGACCTGACCCGTGCATGGTTTATCCAATATTGTGATTTGGATTATCCTCTTTACCTCTGCATGTCTGACTTTCTGCTTGTTTAGATTACTCACCATTATAGAATAAACTGTATTGGTCTTTTTACCTCTTGGGAAGTTATTTGTTACAGATTATTATTAATAATTATATATTATTATTTTGAAAATCAGAGTTGGACATCGAGATACTTAACCGTAAAGCATGTCCATTCTTATGTTTCAGTGGTAGATCCTAGGTTGGTAAGGACTATGTGGCCTGATGACTGCTTTCTGTCACTGTCCTGGGGACTCATTTATAAACGTGGCGTACGCACAAAAGAAGGTGTACACCGCTCTATACGCAATAATTGGGATTTATAAAAAGCAAACTTGATGGGAAATTGTGCGGTCCTTCACGGAAACTCTGATTAGAAATGGCAAAACCGCCGGCAGATATGTAAAACACGTGAAGCTGTCTGAAACTACAGACCGTTGTGTAGCTAAACGAAATCGAAATACTGCCTCTCATTAATAATATGAACATTTCACAAAGCCATTCTTACAATCAACAGCCTGTGGTGGAATACAAATAAAACAAAACAAGATTGTAGCCAACTTAAATGCAAAAAAGACATATTTGCAAAAAGAACACTCAAACATGTTCTGTAATTACATTGGCATGTTATGTAATTCATCCTCATAAATCTGGTAAACAAAAATAATAATAATGTTGGTGAACAAAATAATGTTTAAAACATATCCTTGTCGATGCGTCCATCTGGTGGAGCAGACATACATTAGATAGATGTCTTCATTGTCCACTGGGGAAAATGTCATCAGGTATGTAATCATGGTGTTCATGTATATGCCGTTAGTCCATTTCATTTCCATCCATCAATTGTTCTATCGTGACGGATGTCTTAACCATTTTGAAAGCTGGAATTAATTCCATTTGCGCATAATCCCATTTACAATTACATGAATACCGACATCTGTAGCGGATCAGATATAATCACCTGCATGGTCATAAAAAGCCATGATGCCAACCCAATGCGTAATGACGCACAATGGCTGATCTTGCGCTGTTAGAAGATGTGGCAAATTGAAGGATTCGGAGGGAACGCATTTTCAGACAGCAAAAAGACTTGCTGGCAAATGAGGACGAGTGGCTTATGAGCCGGTTCCGATTTCCTCGGGGCGTCCTGTTGGACCTCTGTGCTCTATTGGGCCCAGCGTTACGGAGGAGCACTCTGAGAAGCCATGCCATGCCAGTCCCACTTCAAGTCCTTACAACACTTGGATTTCTGGCGACTGGCACTTTCCAGAGGGAATTGGCTGACAGGTCTGGGATTTCACAGCCAACCCTTAGCCGGGTTATGCCAGATGTGGTTTCTTTTCTTGGTTTTCCTCTCTCTGTTTACCATGATTTCTCAATCAATTAATATTGATTTTGGGGCAATTCACTGACTATTTATGGGCAATTATATGCGTGACATGCAGCCGCAAAAGCTGTGCCACATTTAGAGTTGATTGTGATTTATAAAGGGAAAACGGCATAGGACGTGCATGCCCACAAATTTATAAATCTGAATATTTCTTTGCATACGCACGGTCCTATATTTCTTCCGTACGCCACTTCTGACGCAAATCCACCGCAAAGTTTTATAAATGAGGCCCCTGGTGCCCACTGCTGTCTGTGAACACGTTTCTTCCTGTTGACTCATGCTGTACATCTCTAGACCTCTCGTTGTCCCTGCCCCAGACTGCAAAAAACTGTGTTGATGCTACACAAAATCTGTGCTCACAGTGCACACATTCCTATCTCCACTGATCTCAGTCTTGATAAAAAAAATGACTGCAATAGGCCATGTACCTATGCTAGGTTTCAGGCTTGGTATCTGTCAAATCATTTTGCGAGGCCTTTACAAAAACACTCTATATTTTGAAACACAGACACTGCTGTCATCCCCTATTTTTCCCCTAAACTGACTTCAGTTGTTTCAGATATGTTTATACATAAGGTAAAGTGTAATTGGTTTCAATGATTTTTGTAGATGAACTGCCACTTATCAAATTTATAATCAAGGGACTTCAATAAAACCAAAACCCACAATTGGGTATTGTACATAGATGATATGGAAAATTAATATGGAAAATTCATATACACTTTGATCATCATCACACATTATTGATCTGTTGTGTAGCTTTTCACATGTATAAATCTGTAAATAAACCATCATCACACCTCCTGTCGTATCTCTTAGAAATGGCATTACATTTAGAATTTTGATACTCAGTATGTAACTGATTATTTTTTAATAGCATATCTATTCAACTATACAGGGCGGTTTTGTGGACAAAGATTAAGTCTAGTCTTTGACGAAAAAGGCAAGTTCAATGGACATTTCCATTCAGGTGGATTATTTAGTACATACAGTGGGTATAGAAAAGAATCACCCCCCTGTAATCACATTTTGTTGCTTGCTCTGCAGCTTGAAATGAAAACTGACAGAGACAATTTTTGTTTCATTCAGCTGTATGTACAACTCATAACATCCAATTTAAAGATATAATACCAACTTGTCAGAAAAAAGAAATTACGAATTAAAAAACAAAATCACTGAGTTGGAATAAATATCACCCCCTCCTAAAGATTACTTGTAAACCCAACCAGGTGTAGTTAATCACATTCTCAATAGCACACAAAGCCAATGGACTTTCAACTGTGATCAGCTGTGGTCATTTTGATTAGCTCAGCATGAAACAATCTTTTCCTGAAGCATTTCAGTCTTTGGTAGTGCAACTGAAGACAACAATCACCTATGGGTGGCAAGGCATTGTCAAAGGATTTCAATGGGATAAAGTTGTGGACAGGAGTCAGGAGATGGATACAACTAAAAATTCAAAGGCTTTATCAGGCCTTTATTTAAAGGTGTGTAGGTAAGAGAAACAAAGATTATGCGCATTGTACACATGCTACACTATGGCCAAGCTTGCACCCTTAAAATAGCATCTGACTAACGTGCCACTGACTTTAGACTAGGTTTTTCCTGGTCTGTGGCGGAATTGTTTTCTGAAATAGCAAGATAGCACCAGGGAACGTTTGCGCCGGAAGAAATATCATAGACTACTGCGTCTAAATCCTGAATCCTTAGTGAAAATTTGAATCTATGTACACAGAATATGAAATTACAGTTTTAATTTGTGGGACAAAAATGTGTAACAAACAATGTTTTAAAGTCGTCATACAGTATACTGTAACCTCTGAAAGCCTCTCCCTCAAAAGATAACTTAAGACAGCAACAGCTCATACAGACTGCTGCTGTCAGGATTCTAAGCAGAACCAGAAAATATGAACATATCACGCCAGTCCTCAGGTCTCTACACTGCCTCCCAGTCACATTTAGGTTAGACCTTAAAGTATTATTACTGGTATATAAACCACTCAAAGGCATAGGACCTCAATACATTGCAGATATGCTCATTGAATATAAACCCAACAGACCACTAAAATCATTAGGATTACATCAGCTAGATATACCAAGGATTCGGTCAAAAAAACACACAGTATCTGCTTTTAGCTACTATGCCAGCCGCAGCTGGAACCAGCTCCCAGAAGAGACCAGATGTGCTCCAACACTAGTCATCTTTAAATCCAGACTCAAAACACATCTGTTTAGCTATGCATTTACTGAATGAACTCTGTGTGCGACACACCAAGTCCAAACTGATTGCACTATATTTTATATGGTTTGTTCAGTCTCTTTTATTTCTTAAACTGTACTATTTTTCAAATAGTTTTTTTTTCATTTTAATTGCTTTAATTATATCTTCAATCTGTTTTAAAGTTTTATGTTTTCCTGTTCATGTAAAGCACCTTCAATTGCCATTGTGTATGAAATGTGCTATATAAATAAACTTGCCTTGCCTTTTTTCAGAGATCCACACAGTTTCTTTGGTGTAGCGGTCTAAATCGGTTGTGATTACATTATATTTTCAGTGTGGTGAGTTGCAAGTTCTAGTCCCGTCGAAGCCCAACTCCTATTTTTCAGAGAGGATGCATTCAAATTGTATATTGTAATTGTAATCATACCAAAACAGTGATTTCATTCCACTGATTTCATGGGGTTAATCACAAACACCAACTTTGATAATACAGTTCAGTCAGACTCTGATACTGGTGAAATTCGAATCCATTATTGACTCTGTTAAAAACGTCACCAGAGATCGCTTAATCTCTTGTCTCGAACAATATTCGTCATGTAAGCAACTATGTTCTACAAGGGGTTTCCCGGGGAATGCCGTGTTATACAGTACGTCACAAGGGAATCCTCTGTTATACGTCACAGCACTAACATATGTTCCTGCGGCTATGCATCTACATGCATGATAAATAAAATAATAAAAATATAATAAGGTTTTACACAATTCTTACAAATGTATACTGTAGGTAATTAAATATTTATTTTTGTCTGTCACCCTTTGTGTTGACCAGACCAGACTGAGAATTTGGCAGAGAAAAGCATGCATCATTTTTGTAGAAAGTTGACACATAATCTCCACTCAGCCAGACCTGCACTGATGGCCAATTAGCTATAGACATTGTGTTACAAAACCACATTGTGTTACTGTAGGTAGCGTTTAGCTCCTATTCAAATTCTGATGGTCTCTATAATAACTCCAAATATTTTCTATAATTAAACAAATGACAGTAGTTTAAATGACAAACACATGAAAATTAGAAAAATATTATTTCACCTTGCTAGTAGTCTGCACCAGTAGTTTCTTTTGTGAACTATTTCTTAGAACAGCTGATTTGCAACAGATAGTGTTAACTTATAATGATAGCACACTCTGTCAAAGAGTAGTTCATTTTTAACGAACATTGAAATATCTCCATCATCATTCAAAGAATTCAACAATATATTGAAAACGATGTTAAAAAATAATATATAAAATAAAAATATATACATTTTACAATCGCCAAATGCGATTAGATTTTCAGATTGGCGAGTAGATCTCAGAAGTCTATCCGCCACATTGGTGGGTAAATGTTTGGACTTGAAGTCATGTAATAAAATATCTGGCATAATGGCTCTGAGGAATTTAGTGGTTTGCAAGCAGTGTTGTGGAATATAGTCAGACTATTTTTGTGGAAACGAGTAACCTAACACAGTAGTTTCTCAATTAAAGTATTTCGTTATTACTTTCAAAATGAGACAACTTGTTATTAATATGATTTCCCCTATTCTGTTTTCTACACAAGTAGGCATAAGTCATTTTTCATCTGTTCTTATTTTCTTCAAATCTGTCTATCATTCATTTGCACCACGCTGATCTAAAAAGGAGAAAGGTCTTGCGTATGAACGGGAATGCATTTGCGGATTGGGGGGGTAGCGAAATTGGAAGCATACATTATAACAGATGAAAATAATCACATTATACCAACACCTATTGAAAAACAATGGGCAAACAATTGTTTTTTCATCTCATCCAATCTGGCTTGGGCATTGTCAGATTGACGGTATCCGCCTAGCCCAATAGTGTGCGTGGGGGACTCAAGGGATCAAACATCACTGTCTTTACTGGCTGTTTTTATTCACGTTCTGCTTACCGGTAATCTATAATTTATCTCAACAATATTCCCAGCAATTGTTTTTGCATTACGTTCAGAGTTTTTTTTACATAACATCGGTGATGCTGAGAATAGGCATTATAAATATCTCCAAGCAGGGACATTTAAGAGTTTTCCCAAACAGCTGGTTAATTCCGGACCAAACAGGAGATCATATTTTAATTTGAAGGCCGGTCGGTCAGTTACAGTCCTAGCTGCAGCACCCGAAGTGTAATCGATCGAGAGAGAGCTCCTTGGAAATCCCTATATTTACATGAGCAATGGAGAAACCAAGAGGGTGACGGGGGAGTGACAGACACGGGAGCTACAGTTACAGCGTGCAGCCAACGGCCAGTGGCTTTCTTTTTGTGATGGTAATAGATTACAGGGGCTTCTGAAGGGGCTTTATGAACGCTTCAGCACTTTATTATTTAAATCTACTTTTTCTGTAGCCTAAACAAATGTCCTGATATTTCATATATAGAATAGTAGTTGGGCAGGTGCGTAGGATGAGATCAATCATGACGGATCATAAATTTAGGAATAACCTAATTTACTTGATGGTCTAGACCGAAACGTTGTTTTTAATGCTAATATATTATTGGTTGCGAAATAGTCACGTTTATTGGACGTTTTTTTCATTATTTTATTGTCATACATTTTTATTTAACCAATTTGAGTAGGCTAATTATTTTAGTTATTTTATGTCATGTTTTTAATTGTAAATTAATTTCTAGTGGATTCGAGTTCGTGAAAAAAAAATCATGAAAAAAGCATTTGCTTTTACGTGCGGGTGAGAATGGTGAAATTTTGCTTAAGTTGGCCAACACAACTTCAAAGAATTCTAACAGTGATTTCAACATTTTATTAGTCTATTGATCATTATACTCTTAAACTTCATTATTCTCTTGGAGATTATCATTATAATCTCCAATCCTATCTGTACTTGTGAAAAGTGACGCTGTCCTGAGTTGAGTTCACAGCTTTATTATCAAGTTAATAGGAGTGTCATTGGTCACTGTCCATTTCCTAAGGTTCTGAAATGCAAACATTAACAATGAAAGCAGTAACGAACAGTGTATGATTAATATACTGTAAACCATAAAGCTAATCTAGACACAGCTGTAGTTGAATCCTATTCATCCTATTGAAAGACACTCTACTATGCCATCTGAGCCATGGAATTATTCATGTTTTGAGTTGAGAGTAACTGTTTAAACTGTGCAGGATTTCGTACATGAAAAGGTATTTTAAATATACAGTAGGGAGTTTAAATGAGACATTTATAATATTACAAATAATACATTTAACTTCAGAATGCAATTGTTTTATTATTGATAGAGAAACACACTCTTGTACACTAGATGTTACTGTGTTTAAAGGGAAATGGTCTGGAAGAATGTGCACCCTGGAGCCACCTGGCGGCCATTTGGTGTATCGTTTTCTTTCAAAAAAAAAATATAACATTGAACGTTATTACAAGTATTCAAGTCTATAAATAATTTATTATACGCCGATACACACAAAATAATGTTGAATGGACTGTCCCTCGCGGCATGCGAGAAACTAAAGTGATAAGCAACTGAAATGTTATATATATATATATATATATATGCAGTACACAGGAATAATAGACAAGCATATAGTAAACAGTTGGAGTTAGATTTTAATTAGGCTGACTCTTTGTGGTAATTCCAATTGACCACAGCTGGCTTGTGTCCAGTTTTGCTATATATAGCTCACTCTAATAGGTAGTTGACATTCAATTCAACAATGGCAACTAACTTAGTTAAGAAAGTCAAATGTCACTTTGCCTATTCGGATACATTTTGGATGTGAGCCAAACTACAAGGGCCAGCGGGTTAATTTAGATGAGGCAATATGTCGCATTTGTCTGAAAAAAATATCCATCCCATGGGGAAATACATCCAATCTAAGATCTCATCTTAGAATTAACTGTCCTGCGACGTTTGCCAGACTTGGCAGCACACCTGTCTCAGGAGTTGGTACTTCAACCTCAGGCCAGCAGTGAAAGTTGGGAGTTTCAGAGGCTTTTGCCATAGGAGCTAAGTACTAACAGGGTAGCAAGCAGTGGCAGTTGCTGACTGCGTTTTGGTGGAAGAAATGGTGCCACTCCTTACTGTTGATAAGCCAGCATTCAAAGTCATTCTGCAGGCTTTCCAGACTGATCCAAAGTACTTTTCTGTAAAAGCGATCCCTGAAAAGTATACTACAATGAAGGAAGGCATTATACGCGAGTTGAAAGACGTTGACCATTTCTCAGTGACAACGGATATGTGGTCAAGCGTGAACATGATGCCATACATGAGCATGGCTGTACACTAACTATCTCAGCCCAAACTGGGAACTAAAATCGAAGTGCCTGGAGACTTCCAATATTGTGGCTGTGGTGCGAAATCTTGGCTGGCAATGGCTATATTGCTTCGGCCAGTCTGCATTTAGCCATCAGAAATGCAATGAAGACCAAAAAGGACCACATGGCCCAAGCCATGGGTTTGTGCAGAACATCGGTGATGACTTTCTTGCAGAGCTGGCAAAAGAAGAGAATGCTGCAGAAACAACAAGCCAACCTCAACCTGCCCCAACATCACTTAGTTCTGGTGAGATCTGCTAAATTTCAAAACCTATTTTGTTAGACTTTGCTATTCCATATTTATAGCGAGTGGAATAACTGTGTAGGCTAGGCTCATGTTTCGTCCCCTACAAAGGGGTTAACATTTAAAAAAAATGTCACAAGTGAGACAATGTTTTTTTTTACAGAAACAGCTGACTTTACTTGTTTAAAACAAAACATTTACAAAATGTGGACTGTTAACATAGCCATAGGAATACAGTGCACCTGCAACACAGGTACTGTAACCCTGGAAACAATGTCAAAGATGTGCTCCTGGAGAAGATGCTGGCAGTGCATGAAGAGCGGTGGATGGAAATGGAGGAGCAAGTGCACCATCAACTCCTCCTCCACAGAAAAAAAAAATCTCACAGACCTGCTTGGAAGAAGAAAAGAACAGACCTCGACTGGAACCCAAGAAAATCCATGCTGACAGTGAACTCACAAGGTATTTGCAAGATAAAGCCCTCAATTTGCTTTTTAAATAGCATACATTGAATGTAAGACAAAATCCATACCGCAAAAACTCCTGGTTAAATCCATTTTGTTATGATGTTTTAACACAATATAATGTGTAAAAGTCATAAAGGGGTAAGTACTTTAAACGCCACTGTAACAGCCAGACAATGTGTTTCTTTGGTCTCACCTGTGTATCACTTCTGTGTGTTTGTCATGTCCTGTATAGCTGCCATGTGTGTGTGTGTGGTCTCAAATGTGTAAAATTGCTGTGTGTGAGTTGTCTCACCTGTGTATAACTGCCACGCCTTGAGCGACGTCTCCTCCCACAACGGGCTGAGGTTGTTCATGCTGACAGGTCCCACCTTCTTTGTCTGATTGGCTGAAAGCTCAATGTTATAGGTTTCTTCAAGAACGGTGCGTCTCTCAGTCAATATCTTACACCAAATGCTCTCTACAAGGGACATCAACTCTGCAACACAAACACAAAGAGCAGCGTGCTGTTGAGCAAAGCGAGACTTGCTTGAACCAGTGTAACTTCTATTTTTCTCGTTGCCGCAAGCAATGTTGAGGCAAGCAAAATAAATTTACAAACAACACCAACTATTATAAAACAAGAGAACAATTCTAATATTCTCTTCTAATAAAATAGGAATAAGTTGATGCAGTTACCATACTATGGCTACGGAGACAGTGTAAAATAAATATTTCCTTGCTTATATTAATATTTTAATTAATCGGTATAATGACTGCTAATTCCTGATATGTTGCTAACTGACATGAATGTTTTGTTTAAGCATGGCTTCATGTGAAGTAAAGCAATTTATGTTTAATAAATTAATAAAGGCAATTCTCTAAGCCTTTCCAATAGACATATCACTTTGACCGGTTTTACAGACGTCAAACCTTAAAAAAAAAAAATCAGAATCATAGCCTACCTTTCTTGGGATCAGTTAGACCTTTCATATCTTATTTCCTAACAATTCCTAACATGTCTGTCTTTAGAGAGTGGCTCCATATAACCTGCTGTTTTGAACTGCGCTCTCTCTCCATGTCAGCATGGAAGATCCTGGAGCTCCCTCTTCTGGCGCGAACAGGATCAGGCAATCTGAGTCCCCTGTCTACTGACGTCACTACTCCCCCCTCCCCACACTCCTCTCATCAAAAGCAACCAGAACCACCCATGTTTCATCTGCTATCTATTTAAACCACACCAGCTGATGAGAGGGTTTTGGGTTATTGTGCTAAGTTATTTTTGTATTGCCTTCACACTTTTGGAAACTGTTAAGAAGACTACTTATACAATTTACATTTTAATCATTTAGCAGATTCAGAGCTACTTACAGTGAGTGCATGCATTTGAAGAAATTAGGTGAAACAACCACAACTTAGTAGTAAGAGCATTCATCATATGAAACAATGAATGGTCAAAACAGTGAAAGACAATATCAGTACAAGACAATATATATGAAACAGTGTAAGTGTTAACTGATATATGTATCAGTATGTATGATTATGTCAGCCTTATTTTATTGCTGTGTTGTGTAGTTGTCGACTTTTTTGTCGAAAAGCAAATTATGTAGCAGTTAAACCAAAGAAAATCTTGGTGCAGCAGGCAAAAAACCATGTTGACAGTGCTAAGTTGGTAAACTCTCGCGAGTTGTCTGGTGTGTCCAGTGTAGTTTCAGTGTTATGTGTGCATGTGACAGCCGATGGTGTCAAGATTAAAGCAATCCTGTCAAGCCACTGTACCTGTGTCAGCATCTGACACTTGGGTGAGTGTGGTAGCCTGCTTAGGTTTAAAGTTGAACAGAGACAGGATTCTCCGCTGGTGTTTTTTGTGCATTTCACACCCAAAGCCTTCTGGGTAGCTGTAGTAGACAAAATAGAAGATAATCAAGGTCTACATTTACAATAAAACATGCATGTTTACAAAGAGAGCCATACAACATGTTTACAAATCCAGCCAGAAACCAATCTCCCGTACGCAAAGTCTGTATTTTAAAAACTCTGCAAGCAGTGGCTCAAAATTTGAGAAGTAAAGATGTTGTTAATTTTATCACTTATTATTTGGTCGAATCACAATTGGTCGACGGCAGTGTTTAAAGATGGAGATGGAACTCAACCAATATAAAATATCGGAAGGGGTTTAGCTTATGTTTTCAATGTAATTATTTTAGTATTCAAGGCAGGCCAGATATAGCAATGTATAAATATGGACAATGAACTAAAGAGGAAGCAACTGATCATATTATTAAATATTTACTGCTGTGTTTCAGAGATTAGCCATATAATATGGTGGCCCTGAGGGGCAGATGTACATTCGAAATAATAAACTACTGTGAAGTTTCAAAACATTGTTGCAGAGTTTTGAAAAGTGCTGCAGTGTTTTGAAAAGTGCTGCGAAGATTTAAAAAGTGCTGCAAAGTTTCGAAAAGTGCTGCAAAGTTTCGAAAAGTGCTGCAAGGTTTCAAAAAGTGGTGCCAAGTTTCAAAAAGTGCTGCAAGATTTGGAAAAGCTCTACGAGATTTCAAAAACCACTGGAGATTTTGAAAAGTGCTGCGAAGTTTTGAAGAGAGCTGTAAAGTCTCAAAATTGTTGTGAGATTTTGAAAAGTGCTGCTGAGTTTCGAAAAGTGCTGCAAGGATTCAAAAAGTGGTGCAAAGTTTCAAAAAGTGCTGCGAGATTTGGAAAAGCTCTACGAGATTTCAAAAAACAGAGATAAGGAGATTTTGAAAAGCGCTGCGAAGTTTTGAAAAGTGCTGTGATATTTCTAAAAGCCCTGTAAGTTTTTGAAAAGTGCTGCGAAGTTTTGAAAAGTGCTGTGATATTTCTAAAAGCACCGCAAGTTGTTGAAAAGTGCTGCAAAGTTTTATGAAATTCTGCGAGGAGTGGCCTACACTGTTTTCCACCCCAGAAGCAGAGAAAAATTATATAACAGAAGTAATAACAAACTAGAACTGCAAGCAGTTTTGACGGGGTTCAAGCCTCCCCTGGCAAGTCCCCCTGGCGCAAGTCGCCTCTGATGACACGTCGAAGACATGAAAGCAGAACCTATGAAAACAGAACCCAAGACACGATGGCGGTGACGTAAAAGCCTAAAAAAATTGCAACACGTGAGTTGCAAGGTCTGCAGTAATTTGCACGTGCTTTGACATTTCCAAGGCAGTTCAAAACGTTGAAAGAAGTGCTTTTAAAACAGTTGAAAATCATCTCAGAGAAGATGAAAACAGTTGTCATTAGTATGAAAACACAGGGGTTTACAAACGAAGAAAGTAGATGATGAAATGCCATCACATGGTACGTCAATCTGTAAACTGTCTTTCGGTTATCAGATAGCGGAGGTAATCAGAGTGCCATACAGCCGTGGCTGATGATTCATGTAGCACATTTAAATGAACTGATCTTTGGTTTAATTTGTCCTACTTGCTCAGGGACTGGGCTTAAGTTAACACAGATCCGCAAATCCATGTGTTCTGTAGCAATATACTGTAGTACTTTGTGTATGTTTGCCCATCTTTTCTGTACACTGTGCCTTACACACTAGACAAAACAAAGCAGAACCAAATAATGAGTTACCTGCATTTGTCCAAAGGAAACAATTTCATAAAACATTTAGCAACTTTTTTTCTGTAACTTTAACCCATATCCCTTTCACTGTTCAGGTTAGGTGCTGCAGCCGACAGTATACATTACAGATATTTGTTCATGAAGACATTTATATATTTTTGTAGTAGAATTTTGTACTAGATTAGCAATAAACCAATTCTAACATTGCACACTCCAAACAGGAAATAAAGTTTGACAAAACTGGTCTACGTTGACAACAGCACCCCCCCAATGTCACATTTGGTACAGAGCATCAAAGTGGCATGCCAACCAAACAAGCACCAAAGGTTTCATGTTGATAGCATTTACTACAGAAAAGATATTGCAATCGCAATTATGCCAGTAACATGCATTGAGTAATTGGCCAAAACACATAAATGTTGATTAAAGTGCCCACTAATGGCCACTCTTCGCCGAATTTGGTACAGAACATTGTAGTGGGACATTGAACAACAATCTGAAGTTTTTTGATGATGGCATTTCATTTGGCAGCGATATGCTAAAGTTCAGGTTTCGCAGCAAGCCATTAACATTTGTTTGGTTGTCAATTGCGCATAGTTTAATGGTCAGGTCCATCTGGAGATGCTAGTTACCAGGTTTTGTGCAGATCGGTCGCACAGCCTAGGAGCAGTTATAAAAAGTTGGTATTGCGCATTGCGTGATATTGTGAAAAATCTTGTTATCTGAAATGGGCGTGTCCTATATCATCAGATTCAGTTCAATTCAAGGAACACATGGATGTAAGGGTTTCTATTGTGCAATGTCTAATGTGGGAGACTAATGTGGGAGTTAACCATTGCACATCTACACTGTAAATTTGAAGTTGCTCACATTAGTGCAAGTGGTGGATCCAAAAATATATTTTGAAATTTTTTGCCGCTTCCAAGTCTTTCCTTGCAGCCAAATGCGCAACAGTTGGTCTTTTTTCAGTGATTTATGTCATTTTATGAATAATTTATAAAATGTTCCACTATTTCCTGCACTATGTTAATGGGAATCAGATGAATATGGGTATCCAACATGGAGTCCACAAAACACATGACCACCTCGGAACCAATCGCTTAACGAGATAGCTCAGAACATTTGATTCCCTAGTTGACCAAACTCTCTAAATACTGTATACTGCTCTGCGTAGACCAGCTTTGGCCTTTTAATCAATGTTACTGGGATATTTACAACGGTGATGTACCACAGACCTTGTAACTCACACCTCGATATTTCCTGATGTTTGCCTCCCCACCGTTATGCTTTGGGTTCCACTTTCCATAATGACTATCCAAACTGCTGAGCTTTTTTTAATTTGTCAGACATTAGCTATAGAACATATAGAAATTGTGTATTGTTATCGCATAGGCTACAATTTGTTTCAAACAAAGACAAGGAAAATTCATAATGAATGTAATATGCATTTATTTAGCAGATTTAATTGTGGTGTTCTGTCCTATCCAATATTTCCTATATTTCTAAACAGATTATCTATGTTGTATTCTGATAAAATGCCCCTTGTTGGGGTTACTGCAGTACGCTGGATCATGCACCTGTGCATCTATCAAACTGTATTTCCTGTTTGGTGTGTGTGGTGTTAGAATTGGTTTATTGCTACTCTACTACAAAACAATATAAACATTTTCACTATCTGTAATGTATAATGTTGGCCGAAGCCTAAACCCAGATAGCAAAAAATATTGACACAGATTCATTTTGCCGCCGGCCCTAACCTGTTGGCTATAGGTGCGTCCCGCTTGTGGGGAGAAAGCGTTTACCGCCAAATGTGTCACTCCAATTTCTTGCGAGTGAACCATTTCTTGCGGGCCGACTGTTTAATTTTCTCTTGCGGTTGCCTCCGTCTAATGGACCGTGGCCAGCTGGCGGAAAGCTACTTTTAAATACAAGGATTTCTGTAATCTCAAAACGATCTGCCAGCCTGATTTAGCATTATGGAAATTACATTTAAATTACTTTGAAACTTGGAAGCGATTAGGCAATCATAATATAATATATGTAAACATAATACGTTTGCAATTATAGGTTTTAAAATACATTCTGATTGATTAGATAGATTTTTCACGAATGACATCATTGCCCAAAATTGTATGATGTATTTACATTTGTCACAAAATGTTGCATTGCATGTTTCTAGAGACGTGATTAGACAGAAAGTAGTGCATTCGGCATTACATTAGGAATATAGCCTAGTAGGTTTTTGATACACCGTCTGGTGCACCTGGACATATCATCAGTGATGTAACCTAGGATCACGGGGGGTTTCTGGTCTTTCAACAATCAGACCCCCTCCCCTAGGCGACCCAGCCGGGGTGATCAAGTACCAGCTTATGTCCAGGTAGCGCTACTACCCTACACGCCATGCCTCTCCTATCCTGATCCACAGCCACCTTGATGCTACTTCTGCAGCATCAGTGGCCAACTTGATGGCCCTTCACTGACTCGCCCCTGTGATGCAAAGCATTTTGTAGGCCCTGCAAAGGGAATGGCCCAGAAACCCTCGACATCCCACTTCGACAGGTTGGCATATTGCCCACCACCCATTGCTCCGGCAACCTTCCACCAGCTGGGAGTACTTTGCCCTCTTTCTTTCATTGGCCTCCTCCATACGGTCCTCCCAAGGCACTGTTAACTCCAAGAGAATTACCTGCTTGGAGGCCTCTGAGGAGATCACAAATTCAGGCCTTAATGTTGTTATGGCAACTGCTTCAGGGAACTTCAGCTGCTTGCCCAGATCAACCACCAGCTCCCAGTCGCGCGCCGTTGCCAACAGGCCAGAGGAGGTGCCCTGGGCAGCTGGTGTTGACTTCTCCCCAGCTCTGACAAAGGCTGTAGTCTTCACTGGGCGAAGGCTCTTGCTGTGGCTAATTCCACTGCAGATAGACTCCGCTATGGCTTTTAGGACCTGCTCATGCCACCAGCTGTAACACCCTTCGCCCAGGGCTTTTGGACAACAGCTCAGGATGTGTTCCAATGTTCCTCTCCTCTGGCAGAGGGGGCATGCTGGTGTCTCCACCTTTCCCCAGGTGAAGAGGTTGGATGGACTTGGCAACACGTCATAGACCGCCTGGATCAGGAATTTTATCCTGTAGGGTTCAGCCTTCCAAAGCTCAGTCCATGTGACTTTGCGCTCCACTGTTCGCTCCCATCTTGTCCAGGCGCCCTGTTGCCGCATCCCAGCCATCTGGCAAGCTCGCTTCTCCTCAACTCCTGCACGCACCTCCTCCAGGATCAGGGACCTCCTCTCTTTCCCTTCTGCCTTGTAGTAGCGAGGAGTTCTTCTGCTGCCCAGGCCAGCTCTCCCATGTGCCACTGAGCCTACCAACACCCTTTGCCGTAGCCTTGACTCTGCGTCGTCCACTGCCATGGCAGCCCTCCACTTCCGCCCTGTCCTGACCTCAATCCCAGCCTGGGCAACCTTTGGATCACTGGAATCCCGATACTGTAGGACCTCCCTGGACCACGTCACTATGAACTCCTCACTCAGGCTGCTCATGGGAAGCTTCAGCTTGTTGTTCTGCCCATATAGTGCGATGCTGCTCAGGCTTCGAGGCAGTCCCAGCCATCTGCGCAGAAACCTGCTAATCCTCATCTCAAAGCCTTCCACCGTTGAAATGGGGACTTCATACACCAGGAGGGGCCAGAGGATCTGAGGGAGGATGCCGTGCTGGTAAATCCAGGCCTTGAACTTGCCAGGAAGGCCAGACTTGTCCACTGCGGCCAGCCAGGTCTCCAGGTCTTGGTTGGTCGCTTTTGTGGAAGCTGCGTCTCTCAGGCTACAATTGACCACCTTCCCCAGGCTCTTCACAGGTTCCTCTGTCAGTGATGGTATCTTGGTGGTGCCAAGTGAGAAGTGGAACTTATCAGTAACCTTCCCTTTCTTCAGCACGATGGACCTTGACTTAGCTGGCTTGAAGTTCATGCGAACCCAGGACATCAGCTCCTGAAGGCTGTTCAGGATCCACCTACAACCTGGGACAGATGTTGTGGTCACTGTCAGGTCATCCATGAAGGCTTGGATGGGTGGCTGTCTAACTCCAGACTTTGAGAGGGGTCCCCTACACTGCATTTCCACAGATTTCACCAGCATGTTCATGGCGAGTGCAAAAAGGATGACTGAGATTGTACAGCCAGTGATGATTCCCTTCTAAAGCTTGTGTCAGTCTGAGGTTGTTGTTCCGGAGGAGACTCTCATATGGAAGTTGGTATAGTAGTCCAGGATGAGGTCTCTGAACTTCTTCGGGATATAATGCCGGTTCAGTGCCTCTTCGACTAGTTTATGGGGTATGGATCTATAGGCATTCGCAAGGTCCAGCCACAGCACAGCCAGGTCCCCCTTGTTCCCCCTGGCTTCCCTGATAAGCTGAGTGACCACACCTGTATGCTCCAGACATCCAGGTACCTCTGGGATTCCTCCCTTCTGGACTGCTGTATCGATGTAGGAATTCTTCAGGAGGTAGTCTGTCAGTCGCCTGGAAATGAGGCTGAAGAAAATCTTTCCTTCAACATTCAGCATTGAGATGGTCCGGAACTGCTCGATCTTCTGAGACTTCTCCTCCTTCGCGATCCAAACACCCTCTGCCTGTCTCCACTGGTCTACTACCTTTCCCCTCCTCCAAATCACCTTCAGGATCTTCGAGAGTCTGTGGAGTAGTCTTGGACAGTTCTTATAAACCTTATACGGTACTCCACTGGGCCCTGGAGCGGAGTTTGCCCTTGCCCTTTTAACCACCTCCTGGATCTCCTTCCAGCCTGGCTCTTTCCCGTCAAAGTCCAGAGCCGGTGCAGGTGGATTGATCAGGAACCTGCAGGGCCCTAGGTCTTGCTCTCTGTACTTATCACTGTAGGATTGCTTGAGGTGGTGGTCAACCTCAGCTTTAGAGCAGGTTAGTTGTCCGCTGCGCTTCTGTCCTAGCAGCTGTTTAGTAAATCCAAATGGGTTCACTAGAAAGGCAGCTCTCCTCCTGGACCTCTCCTTCCTTCTCCTCCTATGCCACTCCGCGCTCCTCAGGGTCATCAGCTTTTTGCAGATTATGCTGCGTAGCTCTGCAAGCGGTCCCCTCTCCTCTTCGCTTGCAACCTTGAACTGCTGCCTCAAGTTCTTCAGCTCCTGCCTGAGCTGATGGATCTTACTTGCGCTGTTGTTCATGGTGTATGGGGGATTCGCTGCTCGCTTCTCCTCATGTCCAAACCTCTCTGCAGCTAGGCTGATAATGATTGTAGTCATCGTTTTTAGGCGTCGATCAGCTCTCCCTTTGGAAGTTGCCTCCATGATGGTGTCTGAGTCTCCATCAAACTGGCGCCACTCCTTCTCCTTACTTGCTTGGGGCCACTTCACCCAGCAATGTTCTGATGTCCTGTGTGCGTCAGGTGGTTGTATCACCTGGAGGCTCCGGGCACTGTGGGGTGACTCCGGGCCTGGCTCCTCCTGCGTCTCACCAGGCGTAGTTCCTGTGCGCTGTGACTCTACCTCCTTCTGCATACACTTCATCTTGGCCTGTTGGATCCGCAGGCCATGTCGGTTCTTGCATATCTTGCCACATATGCATTCCATTATCGTCGTCGTATTTTCATTGCCATGTGTCGTCATCCTTTGATCCGTCCTGTGGGATTCTCTTCCGCCCCCCCTCTCGGGAATCCCTAGGGGTATATCTCCTGTAGGTCGATTCGTAGCTTTTTTTGGGTTCCTTCTTCTCAGAAGGTGCAGCTTGGGATGCTACCCCTCACTGCCCCGATGCCGTCTTTCTGGGCTGTCCACTGTCTCTCCAGCTTTAACCAATCTGTACTTGGTGGTCAACCAGACTGTTCCTGGTAGTCACTGGTTGTTCCAGAAAGAAGGTTTTTGATACACCGTCTGGTGCACCTGGACATATCATCAGTGATGTAACATCTAGTAAAATCTCTATACTGTGCAATATCATTATTCTCATTGTCCAATGTCTATTTTTTATTAAACATGTCCACTACTGTTTGGGCAATACTTAATGTGCAATAATACTTAAATAATGTGCAGACAACTCCCTCTCTTTGCCTTGTTTATGCCCTTGCGCACTCAACAAAGCCTTAACGCATATTGCACATATTCAACTGCACCGCTGTCTTTGTATAATTTGCACACTTCAATTTTCAGCCATGTTCATTACGTAACCTATCCTAGTATTTATTTATCTTGTACTGCCAGTTTACATTCCATATAAACTACCTCTCGATTAAAGACCATATTTCCACTGAATGTACAGTTTTTGGATGAAAGCTATAGAGGTTTGCAGTACAGTAGGGCTGCACAATTAATCACGATTTTGGCTTCCAGCAATCAAATTCGCGTGATCGAGCAATATTTTAAAACTCCTAAGACCTCTGATGCTCTAGAGTGTCAAACGCAATTATCTACATGCTAGCAACTACATCTTGGTGCCATTGGAAAGAAGACGATCTGACGAAAAGAATGGGTGGTAGATCATCCCTGTAGGTTAAACAGAGCCGGAGCCATGGCGCCTCAAACTGGTCATGTTTTTTAGACAGTCGTTTTTTTTACAGACGTAGTATTACAGACGTAGTAGAAGTAAAAAGCGAAAACGACAAAAAACAACTCTGGAATAACGTAGCACATCATCCTGCGCCAACAACGCCAACAATTTCTTGAAGTGAAAAATAGCTGGGATTTCAAAAACATATAGAAATATAGTGAGAAATGGGTGCAGCATTTTGATGTTGCCTAGTTTGTATGGCCCCCAAACATTGCACACTGGTCTAGGCGCCCTGGGGGCTTTGACAATATGCATTAAAAAGCCTTTCTCCTCATGGTATACTTGCTTTTACAGATATAAAACAACAAAACATACATACGTTCTTCCATTTTTTACTTTTTTTATTTATTCTTTAAGGAGATGCACTACATTTTGGTGAATAAAAGGAAGCATTTTATATTGATGCACATATGTGTACACTAGCAGGAATGTAGCACAATATGGATGTGAAAACAGTTATAATTAGCCTATGTGACAATAAAAGTTTTTTTGGTTCAAATCAACAAATTATCGTGATAATTAATCGTGATCTCAATATTGAGATTATAATTTTGGCCATAATCGTGCAGCCCTACAGTACAGTCCCTTAGTCTTGCACATTTTAATTATTGCTAAATTACTGAATATGCCATACTCTGTAGTGAATTAAAGCTGTTACGTTTGCTCCCCCAGCTGCATTTTCACCACGGCAGCACACGGGTGAAGGCTCTCGATGTATGTAGTATGTTGCCTTAATCAAAAACTAAATTATATATTTAATGTATTGGACTGAGAAAATGTATACAATAACTTCAAACATCTTTTTATGTATTAGTGATTATCAATAGGAGAAACTCATCACTCAATCAAAGCTCTGCGGACTCCCCTGGCATCTCGTGTACTGCATTAAGTTTTCAACTATGAAGTTTTATACTATGTTTGTTTTGTTGTCCAGTGTTTAGTAGTACTGAAAATAGTGCCTTATTATTTTTTATGTAGCTTTCCAAAGACTCTAATATGAAAAACCCTGATGGGTAAAAAACAAGCCCTGAAGGATTGTGATACACGAGCAGGTGAGAACATTCACTCTGTCTTTTTTATATATTTGTATTTTCTGTAATGTAGGACCAGAATTTGCATATTGCTTTCATTTTGTAGCTTTGGGTGACAACCGCTTACCCTCAAGAGCAGGTGAAAAAATAGAGAAAATGTAGAAGACATTTGCTCACACTGGGCAATCGTGTACAATTTGCACACAACATCTGTGGGTGTCGGTTAAATTCCCACTGGGGCAATCTGTACATCTACTAGATGTAAATCCTGTACATCTTCTAGAGGTAAATCTTGTACATCTTCTAGATGTAAATCCTGTACATCTTCTAGATATAAATGTCATAGTTAAGTAGTTGAGGTGCAGGGATTGATTGCTTTATTTTTGTATTCTGGGAACGCCTCTAGGTGCAAATCAAACCCTAATGCTGTGATGTCTCTCTCTGAGAGTTTGGTGGTGATGTGCATAGCATGGACAACAAAATGTCTGTTGTAGAGATAACCTGCCAGGGAATCGGTTACTCCCCCTAGACAGCTTGAGGCAGGATAAAGAGCTCCAGAAACAATTTGTAAGTGTGCTGATTTAGTTTATAACACCGTAGGTTAATCTAAAAAGTGAAATTAAGATTGTAGAATATGCAATGTACAGTCTGGATCCACAGCCCGTCACATTTTATATTTATGTATAAGAAGCTTCAGAGAAATTTAACGTGTAACACTTTTGGATTTTCAGCTTTTGGCAATCAAATGTGGGAGGAACCTAACGACAGCTAAGGGTTCAGAGTATCTTCTCGAATCACCTTTCCATTAATACAACCTGGACTGGTGTAAGGGATAAAGCATGTTTTAGAGACATGCTACTGAAGACCATTGTTCAAAGTAAGTTTGTGCTTAAATATAGCTTGTAAATTCTATTTCATACCCGATACTTGATATTGCACATTACCTGATACCAAATATTCTACTTACTGTGTTTTTAACATTTGCTTATTTACTATGTCACAGTGCATAACTGATATTCTATTGTTAAAAAATGGTTGTAAATCCAGGTTACTGTACTTTGAAATGTGGAATTAAAATGCCAAACCGGAATTTGTCTGGTTTGATCAATCATTCATCATAAACTGAATGCAAAAAATATATAAATATTAAAATTATATATATATATATATATATACACAAATAATGTGTTTGCATCCAACGGGCCACCTTCGGTATACCCGCGGCAGAACGGCGGTGGGCCCGTGGGCCGGCGGTGGTAGGAAGTTGGCTGCCGTTTTAAAAAGTGTTTGCATTTACGCCATAAGCCACTGGCGCAACCCCTGCAGGCCACCGACTCATTGCTATCTGGGAAGTAGCGACCTAACCTGAACAGTAAAAGGGATATGGGATAAAGTTACAGAAAAAATGTTGCTAAATTCTCTATGAATTTGTTTCCTTTGGACAAATGCAGGTAACTCACTATTTGGTTCTCTTTTGTTTATTGTGTAAGGCACAGTGTACAGACAAGACGGGCAGACATACATAAATTACTACAGTAACTTGCTACAGAACCCATGATTTTGGGGATCAATGTTAACTTTAAGCCCTGTCCCTGCGCAATTAGGACAAATTAAACCAAAGATCATTTCATTCAAACGCGCTATATGAATCATCAGCCACGGCTGTATGGCACTCTGATTACCTCCACTATCTGAAAACCTGTTTTCCGAACGACAGTTTACGGCTCAACGTACTTTGTGATGGCATTTCATCATCTGCTTTCTTAGTTTGTAATCCCCTGTGTTTTCTTGCTAATCACTGATTTTTGACTGTTTTCAAAGCAATTATTTCAACATTTTGAACTGCCTTGGAAATGTAAACGCATGTGTAAATTACTACAGACCTTGCAGCTCGGGTGTTGTGATATTTTCTGGCTTTTATGTCCCTGCAATGCGCCTCAGGTTCCGTTTTTATAGGTTCTGCTTTTGTGGGCTCCGCGTGTCATCAGGGACGACTTGCGCCGGGGGAAATCGCCAGGGGAGGCTTGGCCCCCATCAAACTGCTTGCAGATCAGGTGGTATTTGAAGACTTTAAAACATGAAAATGTCATTTGGAATTTGTTGATAGCCTATTTTCAATTTAGTTTTATATACTTAATATAATAAGGTTACATGAATACAGGCTACTACCAATCCATGAACTATGGACTTCATGCATTTCAGAAATCAAGGTTTTATTAAATAAAGCGGTTTTCCAAATAGGGTGACTGGGATACATATATATATATATACACACAGTGGTGGGCCGTCAGGGCCTGCAAGGCCTTCTCTGCAGGCCCAAAGATAATCAGAAATTTATTATTGTACTCTTTTAATATATTTTTTCATTAACACTATATATATTTTACAAAGTTCATTTAAATTAGTCTATAAGGTAATTTCATTGCTACAGTACGTTCTTTTCAGTTGCATTGCTTTTAGCGGAGCTCATATAAATGAAAGATTTATCCTCTTTTTTTTCATCTGAGTGCGGTCGAAACTGTCATGTATGACAAAGATCAATATAAGCCAGTCAATAATAATCACATATTAATATACTTGTACTCGTTCCATAAAAAGTGGTATCGGCCCATCCCTAGCCTTAACGGTTCTTAACGGGGCTTAGTGCATGTACTGTATTTATATTCAAGCAGGGGGAGATAAACAAACCAGGGGCGTCGCACCCGTGGGGGATGTGGGTGTTTTAACACCCACACTTTTCCCGGTGAGAGGTTTCAACACCCACACTTTTTCAGCAATTTTTCCGCAGCCTGGCACAAACGCCTTACTACAGTCGCTCCTCCGTTTTTCTTCCTGCTTTGTGTCTTCGCCGTCTGCGCTCGCTGCCTCCTCTCCCCCTCCCTCTCAAACATTACACCGGCTTTGAGTGTGACCAGCTGATGATTGGCTGTTCTGCCTTAAATCCCGCCTATCTTCGTGTGTTAGATTTTTCGGACAGCTCATGCTGAGAAGGCAATAACTTATGTTTGTGGTCAATTACATCTCCCTTTTCCAGGTAGCCTACTTTGAATGAGTGTTTATGTTTTGGAGATTTTTAAATAAGCTTGATATGTGTTTGGGAAGATGTTCTGTATGGCATCAGATTTATGTCAAAACTCACGAGCGCGAAAAACAAATCCACGAGCGAATTATATAATTTCACTGGCGCAGAAATTACTCTTTGCGCACCAATTCAACATTCGAGTGTAAACAGGCAGGTGCGAGCGTGAAACAAAACATAGGGAGAGGGAAAGAATGGCACCTGCGCGCGTATAAAATTAAGCAGCACGCACACAGAGCATATAAGCTAAGTCTTTCTGGCTAAGACTGTCTGCTAAATGACTAAACTGTAAACGTAAATCATTTAACCAATGCTTGGATTATTTTATTACTAATCCTAGATATTTTCCAAACAGATTATTAGAAAATAAATTTACAAATATCTAAATATTGTGACGTATGTCAGGTGTTACAACAGCAAAGTTTCACACCTTTTTAAAGTTGAAACTGCCGACTGTTGGATGAGTGATCTAAAAGTAGCTGACTAAAAGGAGTAGGACATACAATTAGCAAACATATTAGCACAATTTGTCAATCATCTGAAAATTATTTATCTCGAGATTTATCTTCACTAAATGTCACTTTAGTTTATTACCTATATTAATAACACATGTATTCATAGTGAATTTAATGTATTGAAGCAATATAGAATATGCTAGTGCATTTTCTTTTATGTATTTCAATTTGGGAAAAAATGGCTGGTAAAAAATCGGCATTTACCAGCCACAGTGGCTGGTGGACAAAAAAGTTAATTTCCCACCCTGACATCCAGGGCACGAAGCTCCCGTTCCACCACATCCCAAAGATGCTCTATTGGGTTGAGATCTGGTGACTGTGGGGGCCATTTTAGTACAGGGAACTCCTTGTCATGTTCAAGAAACCAATTTGAAATGATTCAAGCTTTGTGACATGGTGCATTATCCTGCTGGAAGTAGCCGTCAGATGGGTACATGGTGGCCATAAAGGGATGGACATGGTCAGAAACAATGCTCAGGTAGGCAGTGGCATTTAAATGATGCCCAATTGGCACTAAGGGGCCTAAAGTGTGCCAAGAAAACATCCCCCAAACCATTACACCACCACCACCAGCCTGCACAGTGGTAACAAGGCATGATGGATCCATGTTCTCATTCTGTTTACGCCAAATTCTGTCTCTACCATCTGAATGTCTTAACAGAAATCAAGACTCATCAGACCAGGAAACATTTTTCCAGTCTTCAACTGTCCAATTTTGTTGAGCTCTTGCAAATTGTAGCCTCTTTTTCCTATTTGTAGTGGAGATGAGTGGTACCCGGTGGGGTCTTCTGCTGTTGTAGCACATCCGCCTCAAGGTTGTGCGTGTTGTGGCTTCATAAATGCTTGGCTGCATACCTTGGTTGTAACGAGTGGTTATTTCAGTCAAAGTTGCCCTTCTATCAGCTTGAAGCAAACGGCCCATTCTCCTCTAACCTCTAGCATCAACAAGGCATTTTCGCCCACAGGACTCCTGCATACTAGATGTTTTTCCCTTTTCACACCATTCTTTCTAAACCCTAGAAATGCTTGTGCGTGAAAATCCCAGTAACTGAGCAGATTGTGAAATACTCAGACCGGCCCGTCTGGCACCAACAACCATGCCACGCTCAAAATTGCTTAAATCACATTTCTTTCCCATTCTGACATTCAGTTTGGAGTTCAGGAGATTGTCTTGACCAGGACCACACCCCTAAATTCATTGAAGCAACTGTCATGTGATTGGTTGAGTAGATAATTGCATTAATGAGAAATTGACCAGGTGTTCCTAATAATCCTTTAGGTGAGTGTACATTTCTAAGTAGTTGCTACATCCATCCCCCGCACTTTTGAATAGCTTGCTACACCCCTGAAACAAACACACTTCATCCTGGCGCCAGGCCTGTTAATACTTGTTAATTATTACTGCTTGCTAGTTTTAGATCACTACTGGTGTGAAGCATGTTCTGATTGTGTATATATATATATATAAGGTATATGGTTCAGATTCAGTGGTCTTAGCAAGCTGTGCCTTTGAGTGTGCGTGGTAAACCTGCATGTGCGTTTAATCCCCAGTTTGTCTGCAATCTCTGGGGAAGTCTGTTGAATCCTGATTGTTCCTTCTGGAATTTTTGCATGTTTGTGGTGTTGTGACTGGGTGTTGTGAGATAGTTCTTGTTTAATTGGTTAGGACATTGATTTTGGCTATCTGATGGCTACAGTATGTGTAATGCGACATCCTGTCATAGTGCGTAATAGTGGTACATTCTTATGGTTTAAGTCATGTCGGGTCAATTAGTGTATTGTAAGTCTCATAGGTGTTGAGCCTCGTGTTAAATAACCTTTATCGAGTGGAATAAACGTATCTTCACTATGAATATGTGGTGCATTATATGCCGAATGACAATAACCTATAGCCCTAGAATGTCATTGTGGGGTTATTATAATGCATTTTAATTTCGGGAAGATGGTGAAGGCCTAGGTGTAAAATGCACTGTCCGCCACTGGTGACCACAGACTACTTCTCAGTTCCTATGCTTCCTGGCTGATGTTTCGGTCACTTTTGAATGCTGGCGGTGCTTTCACTCTAGTGGTAGCGTGAGACAGAGTATTACAACCCAAACTACAAGTGGCTCAGGTAGTGCAGCTCATCCAGGATGGCACATCAATGAAAGCTGTGCCAAGAAGGTTTGCTGTGTCTGTCAGCGTAGTGTCCAGAGCATGGAGGTGCTACCAGGAGACAGGCCAGTACTTCAGGAGACGTGGAGGAGGCCGTAGGATGTCAACAACCCAGCAGCAGGACCGCTACCTCCGCCTTTGTGCAAGGAGGAGAAGGAGGAGCACTGCCAGAGTCCTGCAAAATGACCTCCAGCAGGCCACAAATGTGCATGTGTCCACTCAAAAGGTCATAAACAGACTCCATAAGGGTGGTATGAGGGCCCAACATCCACAGGTGGGGTTTGTGCTTACAGCCCAACACCATACAGGACATTTGGCATTTGCCAGAGAACACCAAGATTGGCAAATTTGCCACTTGCGCTCTTCACAGATGAAAGCAGGTTCACACTGAGCATGTGACAGACGTGACAGAGTCTCGAGACGCCGTGGAGAACGTTCTGCTGCCTCGAACATCCTCCAGCATGACCGGTTTGGCAGTGGGTCAGTAATGGTGTGGGATGGCATTTCTTTGAGGGGCCGCATAGCCCTCCATGTGCTCGCCAGAGGTAGCCTGAGATCCTCAGACCCCTTGTGAGGCCATATGCTGGTGCGGTTGGCCCTGGGTTCCTCCTAATGCAAGACAATGCTAGACCTCATGTGGCTGGAGTGTGTCAGCAGTTCCTGCAAGAGGAAGGCATTTATGCTATGGACTGGCTTGCCCATTCCCCAGACCTGAAACAGATTGAGCACATCTGGGACATCATGTCTTGCTCCATCCACCAACGCCACGTTGCACCACATACTTTAGTCCAGGTCTGGGAGGACATCCCTCAGGAGACCATACACCACCTCATCAGGAGCATGCCCAGGCATTCTAGGGAGGTCATACGGGCACGTGGAGGCCACACACTACTGAGTCTCATTTTTACTTGTTTTAAGGACATTACATCAAAGTTGAAAGAGTCTGTAGTGTGGTATCCACTTTGATTTTGAGTGTGACTCAATATCCAGACCTCCATGGGTTGATAAATTTGAGTTCCATTCATCATTTTTGTGTGATTTTGTTGTCAGCACATTCAACTATGTAAAGACAAAAGTATTTTATATGATTAGTTCATTCATTCAGATCTAGGATGTGTTATCTTAGTGTTCCCTTAATTTTTTTGAGCAGTGTATTTGAGTTGGGTTTAACAGCAAGGTTTCATAGAAAATAAAGGAGAATTCCGGGCAACTTCAAAACGTAGCTCTGTTCCCTATGAGAATGAGAGACACTTCTCAATTGATTATTTCCTCAGTAAACATTTTCATGAGTATATGGTTTCAATCGCTAGATTTAAGCCTTCTGCAATATATAACGATGTTCATTTTTTGAATTATGGTCTTGTTGATTTTTAAATCGTTGATAAAGCAAAGGGGTGTTTAGGGCATGGCTATGTCATTCGGTTGTACGACAAGACACTCTAATCAGTTGGCAGTTCAATTTTTCAGATAAGTACAGTTACATTTTGTTCTACATTTTGTTTTAATACTGTTTTTCGTTAGCATCCCAATTACTATCAGTTAGCTTGATGATGTATATTGGTCCCACAGCTTAATACGACTTCTCATTGGACATTTTATGATAAGGTGGCCAATCAGCTGCCCCATCCCCCCTACCTATGTACATATTTACTATATTGATAGTGGAAATTGATAAGTAAGTAAGTAAGTAAGTAAGTAAGTAAGTAAGTAAGTAAGTAAGTAAGTAAGTAAGTAAAATTTATTTTTATAGCACATTTAAACAAAGCTTGCACTGACCAAAGTGCTGTACATAGAGCGTTAGCCGCAAAATAATAAAATTAAATTAAAAGATAAAATAAATTGATACACTTACAAATCAGTGATTTAAAATAAGAAGATGTCAAGAGACAAAACACTTACAGACACAATGTAACAGAGTAGGACAATTAAAGAACAGGGAATGCCAATGTAAATAGATGAGTTTTTAGCCTGGTTTTTAATTGATGGTGCACTTCTGATGTCAGGTGGCAGTTGGTTCCACAGCTGAGGGCCAGCAACAGAAAAGGCTCTGTCACCTTTTTGTTTAAGTCGGGACCGTGGGACATGGAGGAGACCTTGGCCTGAGGATCTGAGGGACCTGGGGGCTACATGGGGATGAATGATACCAGCTATGTAGCTGGGGGCCAGGGCGTGAAGAGCTTTAAAAACCATCAGCAGTATTTTAAATTGTATCCTAGACTGGACTGGTAGCCAATGCAAGGAGGCTAGGACTGGTGTAATGTGTTCATGCTTTTTTGTGTTTGTGAGCAGCCTGGCTGCTGCATTTTGGACCATCTGAAGCCAGGAGGCTTCAGATGTCAGAGGGAGACCAAAGTAGAGGGAATTACAATAGTCTAAGCAGGAGGTTATGAAGGCATGGATGACTTTTTCCCGGTCATTGTATGACAGGTCGGACTTGAGTTTATAAATTATTCTTAATTGATAAAAACTAGTCTTTACAACAGATGATATTTGTTTGTTCAGGTTAAGGTGGGAGTCTAAAGTAACACCCAGGTTACGTGCATGCAATTTCACATAGGGAGCAAGGGGACCAAGGTTGGCAGGGATGAGGTTTTGGGATTTTGAAGAGCCAAAAACAATAACTTCCATTTTGTTGTCATTTAACTGAAAGATAAAGAACTGTTATTGCTTAACGTGGACACGCTCTAGTCACACTTCCGGTGCAGCACCCCAAAAACGACTGTGCTATGATGGTACACTCTTGCGACACGTCCTGTGTAGTTTCGGTGTAAGATCAGGGAATGACACAACCCTGATTGTTACGAATGCTGCACAGATACCAACAGCTTTAGAAGCCAATTTTGTTATTTTCAAAAGCCTCAAGCTTGCACTTAAATGGGACGAAAATTAAAATTCATCCATGATTATCCATGAACCACTACATCACATTAACATACGTATTAAGAATGAAGTAAAATATATGGGAATTATTATCTCTAAAGATTAAAATTATAGGAAAAATACAATAAAAACAAACACATGGTTACAAAGGGATTTATTTATATTTGGCAGCATACTGCTGTCTAAGATCGAAGTCATTTTGAGACTCATTGTTTTGCATATTTTTTGACAATCCCTGATAAATTTATCCAAATTATCAACCAGAAAATGATTTGGTTGTTTGGAAAAATAAACAACATTACAAAAAGTGACACTGTCAAATCTATGGAAGATAGGGATCTGAATGCCATTGATTTTGATTCAATGACTGGTACCCCAAAGTTGAAGTGGTTACAAGGTTTTATTAGCCAATGTGAGATTTTTCTGGTTCAACAATCATTTAGAGTGAAAAACAAACAGAAAATCCACAAAAATCTAAAGGTACAAGACTGTGTACCTCTTCTTTTGGATTTTCTGTTTGTTTTTTCTCTCGAAATTATATGTTGTATGCTTATTAGTCACATAGTAGCTGGTTAGCCTAAGGCATGGTCTAAAACTCTTTATATAAGGATTTTTCCAGACGTCTATGGGAGAAATTAATGGGAATTTTACTTCCCGAACCGGAAGAGGGCGGGACTGTTGATAGCAACAGCACCCAAGATCCGCCCAAAAAGACACTTGCGTTTCATGTTTGCTACTTGCGTTTCAGATTGAAAATTTGAAAAATATACAGTATATACATATAAGATTGGAATAAACAAGGGATATGGTGTGTTTAAAATCTAATAGTTACCAGTGTTACTATATAAGTATATATTGACCATCCATCCATCCATTTTCATCCGCTCATCCGTGATCGGGTCGCGGGGGCAGCAGCTCCAGCAGGGGACCCCAAACGTCCTATTCCCGAGCCACATTAACCAGCTCCGACTGGGGGATCCCGAGGCGTTCCCAGGCCAGATTCTCCGGTCAATCTCCCGTTCCATTGTTCCCTCACTCGCGAACAAGACCCCAAGGTATTTGAACTCCTTCACTTGGGGTAAGGACTCATTCCCTACCTGGAGTAGGCACTCCATCGGTTTCCTGCTGAGAACCATGGCCTCAGATTTAGAGGTGCTGATCCTCATCCTAGCCGCTTCACACTTGGCTGCGAACCGATCCAGTGAGTGCTAAAGGTCACAGGCCGATGATGCCATCAGGACCACATCATGCGCAAAAAGCAGCGATAAGATCCTCAGCCCACCGAACTGCAACCCATCCCCACCCTGACTACGCCTCGATATCCTGTCCATAAATACTACAAACAGGATTGGTGACAAAGCGCAGCCCTGGCGGAGACCAACCCTCACAAGAAACGAGTCTGACTTACTGCCGAGAACCCGGACACAGCTCTCGCTTTGGTCATACAGAGATTGGATGGCCCTAAGAAGGGACCCCCTCACCCCATACTCCCGCAGCACCTCCCACAGTATCTCCCGGGGGAACCGGTCATACGCCTTCTCCAAATCCACAAAACACATGTAGACAGGATGGGCATACTCCCAGGCCCCCTCCAGGATCCTTGCGAGAGTAAAGAGCTGATCCGTTGTTCCACGACCAGGACGGAATCCACATTGTTCCTCTTCAACCTGAGGTTCGACTATCGGCCGAACCCTCCTTTCCAGCACCTTAGAATAGACTTTACCAGGGAGGCTGAGAAGTGTGATACCCCTATAATTGGCACAAACCCTCTGGTCCCCCTTTTTGAACAGGGGAACCACCACCCCAGTCTGTCACTCCTTTGGCACTGTCCCAGACTTCCATGCAATGTTGAAGAGGCGTGTCAACCAAGACAGCCCCTCCACACCCAGAGCTTTCAGCATTTCTGGACGGATCTCATCAATCCCTGGGGCTTTGCCACTGTGGAGTTGTTTGACTATCTCAGTGACTTCCACCAGGGAAATTGACGACAATCCCCCATCATCCTCTAGCTCTGCCTCTAATATAGAGGGCACAGAAGTAGGATTCAGGAGTTCCTCAATGTGCTCCTTCCACCGCCCTTTTACCTCCTCAGTTGAGGTCAACAGAGTCCCAACCTTACTGTATACAGCTTGGATGGTTCCCTGCTTCCCCCTTCTGAGGTGGCGGACGGTTTTCCAGAAGCACTTTGGTGCTGACCGAAAGTCCTTCTCCATGTCTTCTCCGAACTTTTCCCACACCCGCTACTTTGCCTCTTCCACGGCAGAGGCTGCAGCCCTTCGGGCCCTTCGGTACCCTGCAACTGCTTCCGGAGTCCTCCGGGATAACATATCCCAGAACGACTCCTTCTTCAGTCAGACAGCTTCCCTGACCACCGGTGTCCACCACGGTGTCCGTGGGTTACCGCCTCTTGAGGCACCCAAGACCCTAAGACAGCTCCTCACCGCAGCTTCAGCAATGGAGGTTTTGAACATTGTTCACTCGGGTTCAATGCCCCCAACCTCCACAGGGATGCACGAAAAGCTCCGCCGGAGGCGTGAGTTGAAAGTTTGTCGGACAGGGGCCTCCTCCAGACGTTCCCAATTCACCCGCACGAGTCTTCCCCCACCCCCTGACCCAACTCACCACCAGATGGTGATCGGTTGACAGCTCCGCCCCTCTCTTCACCCGAGTGTCCAAAACATACGGCCTCAGATCAGATGAAACAATTATAAAATCGATCATTGACCTTCGGCCTAGGGTGCTCTGGTACCAAGTACACTTATGAGCATCCTTATGTTCGAACATGGTGTTCGTTATAGACAATCCATGACTAGCACAGAAGTCCAACAACGAACAACCACTTGGGTTTAGATTAGGGGGGCCGTTCTTCCCAATCACGCCTCTCCATGTGTCTCCATCATTGCCCATGTGCGCGTTGAAGTCCCCCAGCAGAACTATGGAATCCCCAACTGGAGCCCCATACAGGACTCCATTCAAGGTCTCCAAGAAGGCCGAATACTCTGCACTCCTGTTTGGTGTATATGCACAAACAACAGTCAGTGTTTTCCCCCCAGCAACCCGCAGGCGCAGGGAGGCGACCCTCTCGTCCACCGGGGTAAACTCCAACGTAGCGGCGCTCAGCCGGGGGCTTGTGAGTATCCCCACACCCGCCCGGCGCCTCACACCCTGGGCAACTCAAGAGAAGAAAAGAGTCCAACCCCTATCCAGGAGAATGGTTCCAGAACCGAGACTGTGCCTAGAGGTAAGCCCCACCAGATCTAATTGGTAGCGCTCCACCTCCCACACCAGTTCCGGCTCCTTCCCCCACAGAGAGGTGACGTTCCACGTCCCCAGAGCCAGACTCTGCTGCCCAGGTCTGGTCCGACGAGGCCCCTGACCTTCACTACCACCCATTTGGCAGCGCACCCGACCCCAGCGGTTCTTCCCAAAGGGGTTGGGCCCATGGGATGGAGAGGGAGGTGCCACGTTGCTTCTTCGGGCTGTGCCCGGCCGGGCTCCGTGGCAAACCCGGCCACCAGGCGCTCGCTGTCTTATCCAGGCCTGGCTCCAGATGGGGGCCCCGGGCTTCCTCCGGGCAGGGTCTCTCTTCCTCTACCTCGATTTTTCATTGGGGTGTTTATATATTGACTTCAAACATAAATATAATTTACAGTAGATGCAAGGTTGTGCTTGGCCTTGGAAAAGTGGATAGCCATGGGACTTTTGTTTTGTTTTGTTTGTTTTGGCTTTATTTGACATTTACATCACAGTAACATTGGATGAACCAGATGTATTGCTTAAGTGGTTTAGCTCACTTGCTAATTGTCAACACCTGTCCATGGGAGGTTCTATAGGAAAACAAAAAACAAAGGAAATAATAATAATAGAAAATAATAATAATCATAATAATTATAACAGCAATCCAACAGTAGTGCAAAAAATTAAAATCCAGTAAGATGTTAATATATTAAGAATTATTTACATACATAAGCTATGGAGCAAAAGGCAACATGATCAGACAATAATCCTATGGTAGGCCATTAATGTACACATTTTGATTTTAGCCATTGTTTAAGTCCTCTGTTAAAGATATTGCCATTAGTCTCTAGTTTTAAATTAATAGGTAAAGTGTTCCAATGTTTTGACCCTTTTGCAGAGAAGGTAGACTGACCGAAAGAAGTCTAATATTCTGCGACAAGACAGTTGCCGCTGGTAGTGGTTCGTGTGTTTGCCCTATGTGAGCTCTGACGCCTACTGACTAATTCAGAGAACAGTGGTGACACCTGATTATTCAAACATTTAAAAAACAGTTTGAGATTGTTAAAGTCAATGAAACTATCAAAGCTACAAAGATCACATGCTTTCTTAATATGTTGCAAAGGTGCCATCTAATGGGTTTCTGGTCCATAACTTTTATTACCTGTTTGTGTAACGAAACAATAGGCTTTAATATGGTTAACGAGGTTTGTGACCATGATGAAATGCAATATGATACATTTTTAGGTCATGGTCCGAATACAGCTTCTGAGTTCCATGATTCAGTTTTTTAGTGCTCTGCGTGTCGTTCTCACACAGGCCATTCCACATGGGCACATTATATTTTGCCTTTAATACATATTGCGTTGCATCAGAGGATGATTAATGGACTGGAATATGTGTGTCGCTTGCATGCAGCATCCACAATGGGCTCTATGATTTCCTTTTGAAGGCCCATAGACTTAGTGTTATGTTACTATGAACAACAGCAGTCTCTGTGAGTTATATGTCTGTATATTTAATGAAATATGTTTAAATTAAATAGTTTAATGAAAATGTCCTCACCAGAATCAAGCCATTTTTTGTTATTACTTCCAGAAAGAGTGCCTTGAATTCATTTGGTTTATAAACAATGAAATTGATGAACCAGCTCTTTTGACTTCAGGTTTTTCTTCTGTGTTGTCAAATGGAGGTGATTTTGGTTATTCTTTTTCTCTTCTTCTGGGGTGAAAAACAGTGTAGCCCACTCCTAACAGCTTTTTTCGAAACTTCACAGCACTTTTCGAAATCTTGTAATGCTTTTCTAAATCTCACAGCGTTTTTTGAAATATTGCAGCAGTTTATTATTTTGAAAGTACATTTGCCTTTCAGGGATACTGTATTATACCAATCAAACAGCTATATTTTAAGCACAGTTCATCTGTATGTGAATGTGTTTGTGTGAGTGTATGTGAGCACGTGTGCTACCTACGAGCCAGATCGTATCAACCGTAGGCAGTGCATTAGGCAGGTGATGAAGTGCACACTGGAATTATAGGTTGCCATGACCACATCCCAGCGATCAATGACCACTCGTAGGGTCCTGATAACAGCTTCCTGTTCAACCTGTGTGTGTCGCGGGCGTGACAAAAAGTAGAGCAGCGCTCGGTTGGTGCTGTTATAGAGGGACGTGATTGTTTCCTCTCTCTGTAAAAGGCCCTTCTCCAGGACCTGGAATGAAATAGTGGGCTGTAAATGTCAGCTTGTTGGCATTGGACTTGCAGTGTCATGGCACAAACAGGAGGCTGGTGAGATGTGAATGTCATAGAAGTGGAATCGAACAGAATTGTGATGTGTCTGATTCAATTCCAATCTAAAAAAGAAGAGTTCAGCCAATTTAGTTTTTTGTTTTGTTTTACACATTCTCTTCAATCCCAATTGGCCATGTCCCATTCCCCCTGACCCTGCCTTGTCTCTAGCTTTGCAAGTCCTTGGACAAATGCATGTCCCTACAACCACATGTCCCTCCAACCACATGTCACCAAGCCATCTGATTCTTATCACACTACTTGTCCAACGTGAGCCTCGAGTCAGCTAATGCAAGGGAGGATTACACATTCACCAACTACACTCACCTAAAGGATTGTTAGGAACACCATACTAATACTGTGTTTGACCCTCTTTCGCCTTCAGAACTGCCTTAAATCTACGTGGTCTTCTGCTGTTGTAGCCCATCCGCCTCAAGGTTGTGCATGTTGTGGCTTCACAAATGCTTTGCTGCATACCTCGGTTGTAACAAGTGGTTATTTCAGTCAAAGTTGCCCTTCTATCAGCTTGAAGCAGTCGGCCCATTCTCCTGTGACCTCTAGCATCAACAAGGCATTTTCGCCCCACAGGACTGCTGGATGTTTTTCCCTTTTCACACCATTCTTTGTAAACCCTAGAAATGGTTGTGCGTGAAATCCCAGTAACTGAGCAGATTGTGAAATACTCAGACCGGCCCGTCTGGCACCAACAACCATGCCACGCTCAAAATTGCCCATTCTGATATTCATTTTGGAGTTCAGGAGATTGTCTTGACCAGGACCACACCCCTAAATACATTGAAGCAGCTGCCATGTGCCATTGAGTAGATAATTGCATTAAGGAGAAATTGAACAGGTGTTCCTAATAATCCTTTAGGTGAGTGTATACTTCCACAATCAAACTCACAGGCACTCAATCTGCACACAAGGTGTTACTGTAGTAGCAAGACATATTCATTTCGACTTATCTATCCCTTACCCTGGGCAACAGCAAATTACACTGCCTCATGCTGGAGCTCCAGGCCAAAGATGCAGAAGCCATGTTCAAAATTGTGACCACCATACCATAGCTGTCCTGCAAAACAGCAACTTACCCACTATGCCACATGGAGCCCCCTGGGATCAGCCAATTTAGAATAACTTTGCTCACAGGTGGCAAAACTAGTATCGTACTGTATATGGTTGTATACTCTATCCTCATTCCTTTGCAAATCAAAAATAATACACTGTATTTAAACAACCTGTAATGTTAATTAGGGCCATGGCAGCACAGTGTTTCTCACCGCTACTATCTGGTCAACCAGGAAACTGAGAAGGTTGTCTGGCTCAACCAGAAACATGCCGCTGTGCAGTTTCTCCACAAACTTCTGAATGAAAAACACCATGTTCTCCATCAAAGTGGCCATTTGCCAGTCAAGCATCAGAGAGTCTGTTGACAAAGAGAGTCAGATACAGTTGAAGTCAGACATTTACATCCACCTTAGCCCAAACATTGTCACTCAGTTGTTCACAATTGCTGACATTCAATACTAGTAAAAAATCCCTGTTGTAGGTCAGTTTGGATCTAAGATTTAAGAATGTGAAATATCAGAACAGTAGCAGAGAATGATTTATGTCAGTTTTTATTTCTTTCATCACATTCCCAGTGGGTCAGAAGTTTGCATACACTGAAATGGTATTTGGTAGCATTGCCTTCAAATTTATTACCTTGGGTGAAATGTGTCGATTAAACTTCCACAAGCTTTCCATAATATTTTTTGGGGAATTTTTGCCCATTTCTCTTGACAGAACTGGTGTAACTGAGTCAGGTTTGTAGGCCTCCACATTTTCTATAGGATTGACCTTCTTTGTACTTAAGCTATTTTGACAAAACTTTGGAAGTATTTTCAGGGCCATTGACCATTTGAAGACCCATTTGCGATCAAGCTTTAACTTCCTGACTGATGCGTTGAGATGTTGCTTCAATATATTCACACAATTATCCTTCTTCATGATGCCATTTATTTTGTGAAGTGTAACAGTCCCTCCTGCTGCACGGTTGGGATGATGTTCCTTGGCTTGCAAGCCTCCCCCTTCTTCCGCCAAACAAAGTGATGGTCATGAAGGCCAAACATTTCCATTTTTGTTTCATCAGGTCAAAAAATGAATTTTCTCCAGAAAGTAAGATATTTGTCCCTATAGTTGCAAACCATAGTCTAGTTTTTATATGGTGGTTTTGGAGCAGTGTCTCTTTTCTTACTGAGCGGCCTTTCAGGTTACAGTATCTCAATATAGGACTTGATATAGGACACTGGACATATACTTGTATACCTGTTTCCTCTTGTATCTACACAAGTTCCTTGTTCTGGGAATTAAACTATTGATTTTCACACCAAGTTTGTTGATCTCTAGGAGACAGAAGGCGTGTCCTTCCTGAGTGGTATGATGGCTGCTTGGTCCTATGGTGAGTATACTTACTTACTATTGTTGGTACAGATGAACGTGGTACCTTCAGGCATTTGGATATTGAGCCCAATGATGAACCACACTTGTGGATGTCCACAATTTCTTTTCTTGGTTCTTGGCTGATTTCTTTTGATTATAAATTTAGTCAATCAAAGAGACACTGAGTTTGAACTTAGGCCTTGAAACACATCCACAGGTGCACCTCCAATTGACACAAATAAGGTCAATTAGCCTATCAGACCTTTCAAAAGCTATGACAAAATGTTCTGGAATTTTCCAAGCTGTTTAATGGTTCAAATTAGTTCATGCAACTCAGTGTATGTAAACTTCCAACTTCAACTGTATATGCAACGCTTTAATATTTGCATGATACTTATTGTTTGGCATTTTGTTTGGCGCAGGTTTTTATGTGTACGTACACAAGTGGTAAATGAAGGGTTGTTAAGGTGAGTTAAGGATTCGTTTATGGTTAGGGGTTAAGTGTTAGGGTAAATTTGGGGTAAGGAAAACAAAATGATCAGGTATAATGATGGTAAAAAATGTTTTTGTGTGTGTTTGTTTATGGGAATAAATGTAAAAAAGTGACTGAGTGTGAGTGTACTCTACCCTGCTTACTGAGGTGTGTGTTGTGTCTCTCCTGGGTGTTCATATTAATGATCTCCATGAGGAACTCAAGTAGTTCAGTCTGGAAGACCTGCCTCTGTTCCAGCAGTGCTCCATCTGGGGAATACTGCAACACACAAATACACACAAAAACAAATGAACACAGAGACAGGCACAAACAAATCCAAAAACGAACATTTTCTCTCTTAAAACTGTCAAGTGCACCACCATCGGGGAAAAACAGGGAATACATTTATGTTTGTACCAAAAGTGTGTGTGTACTGTATGTGAATGCATGTGAGAGTGTACCTCCAGCAGTAGCAATAGAGGGTGTGTGTGTTCCTTGACAGCTATGTTCAACAGGCTATCCATCAAGAGGGAACGGATTAAGTCACACACTTGCTTTCTGGTTGGCTGACACACCCACTTAAGCTCCTCCTCATTTTCCTAAGGAAGAAGAAAAAGGAGTGAGACCATCAAAACCTAAGCACAAGATGCCTAAATTAAATGCAACAATGTGATTTTCAAGAACGAAGCTCTGTTAAAGATACTGGTTGCTGAGAATCGGATGCTCCGGTTATGTCCAGTGCTACTAAGAGTTAAATGTGTTTTCCACAAGAGGATGAATATGATGCGCACACCCACCTCAGTGTAGCCTGGGGGAAACACAACGCTGGCCAGTGTGTGTAGAAACTCAGCAGACATCCATAGTGGGTCTCGAGGGAAGTGGTTGTGTAGCAGACACAGCAATTGCATCACACTTTCGGGTAACTGTAACTTCCTACAATCCTCAGTGTCAGATGACTGCTGCTGATGGACAGATAAAAGGTAGGACAGTGTTTGTATCGGAAATACACAGAGAATATTTTACGAAGGTAACACTTTTTTGTCTCGTTTGTGTATTATAGTGAAGCGTAATCTACGTAAAGATCTCTTAATGTAATCTCCTGCTTCTTATAACACAACACATGAATGAATGCATGAAAACATTACAATATTCTTTTAATCCCAGGTTTCTGAGCTCTCTGTTGATTACCTTGACCAGCTCTAGAAGTATAGAGGCAGACTTTGAACAAAGCTGCTGCGGAGCCAAGTTTGCATCTGCTGTGGTGTTTATCACCGCCTGCAGAACCTCATCCAGATCCAGCTATGGAGGAGAGCAAATGAAAAACACTTTTTAAAGGACTAGTCCAACACAGGCATCATCTTGTGGATACCAAAATAGATTTAGGTTGTATAAAATTAATAATTCAATTTGAAAAGTAAAAAATAGCAGGAGTGGTAGGAATCTTAATAGCATGCTCTGAATATTAGATAATAATATTCAAGTCACAGCCATTGGATCTGCCATGACAGTGGGTGATCTTGAAGCAAATTGTTAGATGACTTGGTCAAGGGCTTTGGGACTTTAGGAAACAGCAACCTTTCAGCTTTTGGCCCAATGATCAATGTCACCTTAAAGTAATTTAAATTTACTAGATTAAATTGCTCCACATCCAGCTGTAATGTTACCTGTCCATCAGCTATGTCCTCTGCTGTTCTCCCCAGCAGCAGTGCGACCAGTGCTCCATACACCTGAGGCAGTTGAGCCTGGTGGACAAGAAGCCTTTGCAGCACATCAAAGCCAGGACACGTAATGCTCTGACAATCCCATGACCACTTATGAGATTTTAGGTTGTCTACGAAACATAATGACAAAAGCCATCAAATTCATTACAGGAGAGATTATACCAATAAAATTGTGTGTGTAAATTTAAGGTTATTTATTACATGAATATACATGTTCAGTTCTATTATTATTTTTTATTTCTTTTCCAGATTTTCTTCACTTCCCAATTCCCACTAACCCTTACTTTTCGGCAGCTCGCAACTCCTTGGACAGATTTGTGGGATGACGAGGGGTGCGCACATGGTTCATCCAACCACATCTTGCCAGAACTGCAGATTCTTTAGTCAGATCCTTGAGTCAGATCCTGCACGGGATGATTACGTTCACTGACTATACTTCCGCGATTGATCCCATAGGCTCCCAATCGGGACACAAGGAGTCGCTGGAGAGCGACGTGGTGAGATAGATAACCTGATCTAACCTAAATCCCGGGCAGCACTATACCAATTTGCACTGCCTTGTGCCGGAGGCACGGGGAAAGTCAGTGAACCCATAGTCAGGCTCAAACCCGTGACTAACATGACATAAACTCTTCTGCAATGCAGCGACTTAGCCCACTATGCCACACGGACCCCACATGTTCAGTTCTTTTTTTACATGTATATACATGTTCAGTTCTTTATTAAATATTTTCAGTTGGAGGAGTTATGCAAACCACTCCACTGACTAAAGAGTCAATCTAAACATTTCAAATTGTAGTAATTTATCTGATATTCCTATTTGGAATGTATACATTTAGCATCTGTAGTTATATTTATTAACTACAATTTATTAACTACAATAAACTATTAATATTTATTGTGTTACAGACAAAAGGAAAGGGACAAATTAGCCAATTTAATGCTAGGGATGATTTGGTATTCATTACAATATTAATACAAGATAAAAAATAATTTAGAATGTAATTATATTAGAACAGTTTATACAGTTAGGATTTCATATTTTATACTTTTATCTACACATGTCATGAACAAAAACATTTATCAACTCTAAAACAGATCTAAACAAAATGTTAAATTGTACCCATGACACTGGTAGGGACATCCATGTTCCCTATTAGGATCCCTGGGCACACGCCTTCACTGAAGCTGTTCCTCTCACACTGATTGGCCAGGATATGTGTGAGTAGGCGAAGCCCCAGGCACAGGGAGGAGGGGTGAAGGTGGGGCTGCAAGAACATTAGGAACCAATCCTTGCCCAGCGTCTGGATCAGCTCTTTCTGCTGACTGGAGATGGAAACATGCACAGTTTATATTTGACTATCATTGTGGGGACCACAGCGTAGTTCCATTGAAACCCATGTTAAACCTTTGGAATAATGTTAGACAATCAAGGTACTCACTCTCCAGGTAGAGGACTCTTTGAGCCGATGAAATAACAGAAAGTAGACAGCAGTTGATTACGGACCCACACTGGACTGGCTGAACTATGGCCTACAGGAGAGACTGTTACTAATCACTGGTTAAGCAGTCAAGGTTAAGGATGGCAATAGTGAAGGTCTGGGCTAGACCAGTCTAGACCTGATCTCTGGAACCCAGGTCTATGTGTGTGTCAAATATTTGATAGACCCCACATATATGGGTCTATATTAGGTGTATTTAATAAAAAAAAGGTTTAATTCTAACTAAATAAATAAATATAGGACATACTGTTAATTTTACAGTGGCTGTCAAAATTATTGAACCCCCCCCCAAGCTTTCCACATTTTATTGTGTTAAAACATGAAATCAAAAAGGATTTAATAAGGATTCTTATCTAATTCAGAAAAAAAAAACACACACCAACTGTACACTATCCATTTCTGCATCAGTTCACTCCAATAATTTTTTGTGTATGCAAAACCACACTCACCCCCATTCACACAAAAAGACAATTACAAGTCCTCTGATGAAGATGTAACTTCACATCAAAACGTTAGTCACTATTATGCACCTATTCTTTTAAATTATTAACTAAGTAGACATCTGTGTTGCACCGGCAATCTTTTTTCTTTACATTGACTAGTCCTACCCTGGTTGCACCAGATTGTTGTGGTTGCAGAAGCGCAACAAACTCTCACTTTTACGTATAAATAAGTATAATTTGAGTAAAAGTTCTCCTGTACATTCTGGTGGTAGAAATGTTAGACAAAAAATTAGAATGAAGAGGAGAAGCAGGGCAGATCGTCAACCCACCTTTTTTTAATTAGAGCTACTTTTATTTAGGGGCTGTACCTTGGGTATCTGCATCGAGATAGTTGTCAGAGAGTGCAGAGCCTTCATTCATATTTTGTAGAGGCAGGGTGTACACCAGGAAGAGACCAAGTCTGGAACATAAAGAAATACACTCAGTTATTGAGTGTGTTTGTGTGTACAATCATTGGGGTTCTTCTTCTTTGTTTTTATGTACCTGCGTATGTCAATGGAGGTGAAATGTCCTTCAAGCAAGTGAGATATGACAGAGATGGTGATCTTGACCTTGGTTGGGGACACCGAGGTGTCAGCCAATATAAAGAGCAGTTTAGGCACCAGGCCCAAGTTGTGCATAACCTGAGCATTACTATGGTCACTATTGGGGGAAGCATTAAGAGGGCAGAAATTCAGTTAAAAAATATTTTTCATCATTCTTCAATGTACTTGTTCATTATCCATGAGTATAGCTTGTGGTAAATGTAAATACTGCAAAAATGGAATTTCAATAGAGGTAGCACATCATTGTGTTTCTGATGGTTTACTGACATTACTGTACCTTGATGATTTTAGGATATCTGCAAAGTGGTTGAGAACTGACAGGCCCAGACTATCCGGGGTGTTCTCCCATACCTTCAAGGAAAGGAACAAATGTAAAGAGAGTGTATTGGTGCCTGGGCTTTTAATAGCATTTGTGGTTGGTAAGAGACTGGAAGGTTAGGGCAGTGGTTCTAATACCTCTCCTACTGACACCCGGCCATCTCACAGTTTTGTTGTAGCCCTGGGCTAGCTCACCTGATTCAAGCAGATAAGGGCTTGATGATAGGTTGACAATTTTATTCAGGTGTGCTAACTCTGGAATACATCTAATATATGGCATGACTTATAGCAGACTGGATTGATGGGTTAGGGCAGTGGTTCTCAACCAGGGGGTCCCAGCCGACTAGGGGGCCTCAGAGAGCTGCCAGGGGGGCCATGAGAAGATTAAAATAAATTCTAACACAAATATTTTACTAAATACATAATCCAGATATCATTTCAACTATATAAAATCATAGCGAAATCGAATATAAAAAAATATCTGCCAGTAGGAATGTTTGATACTTCCTAGTAATGCTCATTGTACCAGTCCAAACATTAGCTACTGTCTTGTGCATTCCCTGTTTGGATATACTAATATTTGCACTGCACTAAAGTAGGATATTGTTCTGGAATAAAAAATTATGAACACATTTTTAATTCGTCTGGTGCAACGAAAACAGGATGATCAAAAATAGACTGATAAATGAACATCCAGACTAGGGGCCCTATCTTGCACCCAGCATAATTTACTTTTTACACCAACGCAAGTACCATTCCTAATTCGCACCCGACGCACAGGGGACTTTTCCTCCACAGACGCGCGTTGGTAAATTAGGTAATGAACTTGCACTCCCGGGGGCAGTTCAGCGAAAAGAAAACTTTCCCTGTTGTTATTTTGCAGTTCCCGAAAACAATTCTGTCATAGACAGGAAAAACCTAGTTAAAAGTCAGTGGTGTGTAATTCAGATAATATTTTAAGGGCACATGCTTGGGCATAATGTAGCATGTGCACAACGCGCATACACTTTGCTTCTCTCATCTACACAGACTCATCTATTGCAACCCATACATAATTACAAAGAAAAATATTACCACAATGTCCAGATATGTAAAAAAATAGGCATACATCTAGTGTAGCCTACACATTTACCCAAATTATTCAGAATAAGTTATTCACACTGATCAACCGCAAGGGAACCTATTCAATGAACATACAAGTAATTTGCGATGCTAATTGTAAAATCATGTCTTTGCGAATTACCCTGGCTCAAGCCATGACTCATTTATACTGGCAAACTCTGCCAGTCCTGCCATCTTTGAGGGGAAACCCCACTTGGATGGGTGGCTGTGAAGGGGACGATGGCTATACATTAAAGAAATGGCTGATGACACCATTTGTTTCCAGCAACAGTGTGTGAAATGCTGTTTAATCGAAAACACACACAAACACGCAGTGTAGCCTAATTGTACTCAAGAAGTTGCAGCATTCTTTGTGGCTTGTTGTGTTTTACACAACATTTCCATGAATCATGGATGTGTTGATGACATAAATGAGGAAATATTAGGGGACTTATGGAGACGTGATGTTGATATGCATGTGCCGTTGCCATTTAACCCAAATGCCCCAGCGGCAGAACGGGAGAGGAGAGCATATTTGACAGATGAGTGAGGTAAGAAAAGTAATCATGGTCTTATGTTAGACTACATTGCTAAAATATCACCATGCACTCATAACCTCGTGATTCAGTGAGAGTGAGGCCAAAACATTGGGAAGTATGTCTTTGTGACATTTCTTTATTTACAATTTGTAAAAAAGAAAGATCTATAGCAATCCGCCATGGAACAAGCGTGCCTGCTCTTAAAGGGAATGTAAGATGACGCTATGATTGGTTTATTGCACGTTATGCCCCAACAGTGCTTACTTTTCTAACATTAGGTATGTAAAATTATATATCTTGTCCAATGCCTGGACTGTGGGCATCTTTTACCATTCTTTTCACCAATGTCTTCAAACATAAAATAGACATATAGATACTGTCATGACGAATCACTTCATGAGTTAAATCGTCAAGAATCCTAATTAAATGAAGAGAACATAAACGTATCCCTTTGGGTAAACATCCAGTGGCACTCACTTCAGTTGCCATGAAGTGCCTGGAGCCCTTTCAATTTGCTTATAGGCAAAATAGATCAGTGGACGATACTGTGGCCTAAGCCCTGCATTCAGCCTTGGAACATCTTGACAACCCTAATACATATGTCTGTATGCTTTTCTGGACTAAAGTTCAGCTTTTAATACTGTTCAGCCCACTAAGCTAGTGGCTAAATTGGCAGGCCTTGGACTGCCCTCTCCCACCTGTAGTTGGATACTTGACTTTCTAACCAAAAGATTGCAGGTGGTTCGAGTGGGGAGCAGGGTATCAACAGCACTGACAATCAGCACTGGGACCCCTCAGGGCTGCTGCCTCAGCCCAATACTGTTCAAACTATAAACCCATGACCTCTTATCTTCACAGAAACTCTGTCAGATTTACAAATTTGCAGCTGACATATCCATCCTGGGACTCTTCAGGGGCAATTATGAAGCGCAGTACATACAGATGTGGCTACTCTAAAGTGGTGGATCCTGCACAGTCTAGACTGAGACAAAGTAATCATCTCTTCTTTGCCTCAATCAAAACATAAACTACAGACATACAGTACTGTATGCATGAGACAGATTTAATAAAAGATAAAATGTCATTTGCCCACTTAATATTTCGTTCCCATCGTTTTTCAACGCTGAAAACGTGAATCATCTTTATCTAAAATCTAGTAGCTCTTCGTGGGGAATCCCTAACATGGCATTGACCAGGTATTTCAAATTTTACAACTGCGTTTTGAATCCAGCGAATTGTAACCATCTAATTATTTAACTACAGTTTATAAATATAAGTCAGTTGGCCTAAGTGATGGCTTATTTATTCTTTTACGAAAAGTTGTACAGTAGCTACAGTATTTATACCGTATAGTACAGTTTCACTTTGCGGGATAAAAATGGGTATAACGAAAAACATTGTGTTTTTAAGTCGTCATATGAGCTCATAGAAATCCTCACTATGCGTTACTACTTTCATTTTAAAAGTAGTCTAAAATGCCTATTGTCTAAACAGGACCCATTTTAATTGAATATCGTAATTGTGTAATCATACAGTACCTAAACAGTGATCAATTCAATGAAAACACATCCTAGAGTATAATCTACTGAACAGTAGGCTATATTTGCGAATAATCAATGTACCGTTTTTTGTCTATAAAAAATGAAAATAAAAATAGTTCAACAAATTACAGCATCTGTAAATGTGAAGGTTTGTCCCATGCTTACAGTACATATTTTTTTTCCGTTGTCCTTTTTGCTCTGTATATAGTGAAGTCAGCATAAATGAGACACGTTTTGGTAAGGGGCTTATAATAACATCAAATGAGCTATCCATGAGATCTAATGATATTGTTCTGCCCTGCCCGCATAGAAAACTCAGACAAATCAAAACTCTTGTTACATGTCAACAAGTTTTGAAGTAACAATGCAAAAGCAGTTATTGTGATTTGCTGTAAAGATTATAAGAGATTTGATGCTACAACATTATTAAGCCAATTTTAGCTGTTGGCCCATTTCAGATGAGTTCACCCTCAAAGAAATTAAATCTATTCAAAACAGCTTCACAATAATGCAAAAGATATAACAGTACAGGGAGTGTTCTAAGAATGTACACATAAATGGTAAATGGTAAATTTACCATTTACATAAATATACTGTTTACAAGTATAAATCATAACAATAAATAATCTGAGATCTGGCATTATTTTCTACAGTGTGCAATAGAAGATGAGCAGTCTTTAAAGCTTTTTTGTTGTGCTGAATCCACCTGTTGTGGCTTTAAATCAATGTGACATCTGTGGCATTGTGTGGTGTGGTGAAATTGCACATTTTAGAGTGTCCTTTTATTGTGGCAAGCCTGAGGCACACCTGTGCATTAATCGTGCTGTTTTACCAGCATCTCAATATGCCACACCTGTGAGGTGAATGGATTATCTCGGCAAAGTAGAAGTGCTCACTAATACAGATTAGACAGATTTGTGAACAATATTTGAGAGAAATAGGTATTTTGTGTACATAGAAAAAGTCTTAGATCTTTGAGTTTAGCTCATAATATGGTGATTGCATTTTTTTGTGCCCTGGAAAAATATATAAATAATAATGTAGCCAGGCCAAGTAAATTGTTTGAATGAAATGAGTATTTAATATAATGAATGTTTTATTGTCCTTGTTCACTGCAAAGAACACAGTGTTTTTCAATTCAGATGTATATTTTTGAAAATTGTGCACTGGCTCTTCAAAATTACCAATTTGAAATAATAAAAAACCAAGTTTAGCTAAACTAGTAAAGAGATATGGGTAAATAAACAACATCAGTTAAACATACAGTTACAGAAGGAAATGGAATTTGGCTCCTAGTAATGCTACTGTGATTAATGGAGAACAAATACATTTGTTCACAGTGCATGTTTACTGGCACCTTGTTGGCACAAATATGCTACACTCCGGTACAGTAGGTGGCAGTATATACATTCTTAACTCGATTGCGATCTGTTAAAACTCACAGAAGAAGAACATGCATCGTTACTGATTCTGGTAGGTATCACGTTTAAATGTTTTACCTTGTTGTAAACCAACAATACATATGAAACGAAGTCTCCACTCGAAGAACGTAAAGTTCTCCTTTTGTTTCCCAGCTCGCCTCTGTGTGGAACATAGCGGGAAAAAGCTTGAATTTGACTCACCGGAGGAAGCTGAAAACTGGTTCAATCAGCACTTTGGGGAACCATGAACTGGATATATCTATGCTCCCAACTGTATTACTGTTTTGCCCTGTTCGCAAGGTGGCCTTCCGTGCTCTGTCATAGTCTCTTTTTTTACAGATGCATTCTAAGTCTATTTTTACAGATGCATCCATTATTGGTGGGCAATTTGACTTCTCTTTTTTTGTGTTTCAGCTGGGACGATTTATTATCAATTGATTAAAGTGTGCAGGCATTATGTTTTACTGGTTCCTGTTGGTGTCCTTCATTCAGGTAATTGTTTGATATGAATTATTCTGTTATTTGAAAATGAATTCTAGCTGTATAACAAAGTGACCTTGTTATTTTTGGTGGGTGTACTAGTGGACTCAACTTAATTACTTTTGTCATTGCTACAATCTTTTTGTAGGGATATTAATATAATAGTTTTTTTGGGGGGGGCGGATCTTGTTGCCACACTGGTGGTAAACCAGAACCTCTTGTTATCACCCTAACCTGGTCTATGGATAAGTTTACCTGCTGTCTCTGCCATTCGATAAGCAGAGACTTTGGGTTTTGGGGGGTGGGTGGGGGATCTGTCTCTGTTTGTCCCTTTTGTCTCCGTTTTGTTCTTTGGTCTCTGTGTTATTGCCTTTGGCAATTTTATGTTTTTATGTACTGTCTAATAATTGGTTATGATTACAGACTGGATGGCTGGGGACATTATGTCTTCTGACTTTATCTTTTTTATGGAGCTATTCCTATATTACTTCTAATGGCAAGCTTGTCAATAGCTGACCACAGCAGACCTGGGGGCCCTTCCACTATGAAATTAATATCATGGACTATTAAAGGCTGTAACCATCCAAATAAGAGATCCTGTCTTTTCTCAAAATTTAAAAGAAATAAGACTGATATTACATTTCTGCAAGAGACACATATACAGACCAACCAAGGCTACAAAACCCCAGATTTAACCAAATTTTCCACTCCAATTTCAACTCTAAAGCCAGAGGTGTGGCAAAATTGATTAGCGAAAGAATACATTTTTCTGCTTCTAGTGTGATATCGGATAACAGTGGGAGGTACCTAATTTTAACTGGTTTCATTTGGAACACACCTGTAATATTGGTTAATGTTTATGCTCCCAACTTTGATGATCCTGATTTTGCTAACGGGTTGCTGGGGAAGATACCTTTGTCACACACACCACCTGAAATTCGCCGGAGACCTGAACTGTGTGATGGACCAGAACCTGGATCCTTCGAACCCCAGACCCATGCCTCCCTCCAGAATGTCAAGGTCTATTTTATATGAGTTCATGACCATGAACGGTTGCACTGACCCGTGGAGGTTTCATAATCCACAGGCACGTGAGTACTTTTCTCATGTTCATCATACCTTTTCTCGGATTGACTATTTTTTTGTTGATCATTTCTTGCTTCCGAACGTGACCTCCTCTGAATATTTGCCCATTGTGGTATCTGACCATGGCCCTCTAGCTACTGAACTAGCTCCATTAGCAAAAACCTGTTCTTCTCCTCACTGGATGTTTAATTCTCTTCTCCTTTCTGACTCTAGTTTCTGTGACTGTATTATTTCCGCTATTGATCATTTTTTGTACTCCAATCAGACCGACTCAACCCATCCTTCGGTTTTATGGGAGACCCTCAAGGCATATTTAAGAGGTGTGATTATATTTTATTCCTCTTACTTAAATACAGCTCATAGGCTTAAATTGCAGGAACTTTCAAACAATTTCCATGCTCTGGACCCTAACTATGCTCAGATGCAATCTCCTGAGCTATATAAACAACGCTTGAACCTACAGACTGAATTCAACCTCCTATCCACCAAAGATGCTGAACGGTTACTCTTATATTCGCAGGCTACATATTATGAACAAGGTGACAAGGTGAGCCGCCTGCTTGCACACCAATTAAATCGATGTGCTGCTACACGTCTAATTCCTCTAATTGAAGACTCTTCTAACTGTTTAACCTCAGACCCAGATGGGATAAACGACTAATTTAAAGCATTTTATTCTTCACTTTATACTTCTGAGTTCCCACCAGACACTGCTAATATGACTAAATTATTGGAGGCACTAGATACCCCTGTTCTCGCTTGTGAGATTGCAGCTGATCTTGATTCCCCTTTGAGGCTTGAGGAGGTGGTTGCGTCTATTAACTCTATGCAGAGTAGCAAAGCTCCAGGCCCAGACGGGTTCCCGTCTGAATTTTTAAAGAAATTTCACTTGCGTCTGGCCCCCTTACTATTATCAATGTATAATGAGTCATTGGACCATGGTGTGCTTCCCACAACCTTAACACAAGCTTCTATAGCTCTTTTACTTAAGAAAGGGAAACATCCTACTACCTGTTCCTCTTAGAGGCCCCTCAGCCTTCTTAACCTCTTCATCCTGAGATTAGAGACCACCCTCCCATCATTCATCTCAGAGGAACAGACATGCTTCATTAAGGGCAGACACTCATTTGCTAACTGTTTAACATTATTTATTCTAAACAGTTTTCAACATCTCCAGAACTTGTGGTATCACTTGATGCTGAGAAGGCATTTGACAGAATTGAATGGGAATACTTATTCGCTGCTCTTAAAAGGTTTAGTTTTGGTTATACATTTTTTGCTTGGATTATGCTACTGTATTCATCCCCACAGGCCAGTGTCTATACCAATGATAATCACTCAGACAACTTCCCCCTAGAAGGGCTCCCCCCTTTCTCCCTTACTCTTCGCCATCGCTATTGAGCCCCTTTAAGTGGTCTTATGGGCCGCACCCACTTTCCATGGTGTCTCTAACGGGAGGGAATTGAACACAAACTATCTTTATATGCGGATATCTTGTCGCTATATGTACATAACCCCATAACATCATTACCAACTATTCTTTCCATTCTGGAGAAATTCAGTTCTTTCTCCGGCTACAAGCTAAATCTCCAAAAAAGTGAGTGTTTCCCAATCAATCCAGCCGCATTATTTCTTCAGCAGACAGATCTGCCCTTTCAACTCAATCAGTTGGGCTTTAAATACCTAGGAGTTAATGTTACTCGCTCAATGCCGGCTCTCCTTTTAGCTAACTTTTCCCCCCTTCTCACCCAGATGAAGGCAGATTTTAAGAGGTGGGGTAACTTACCTCTCTCCCTCATAGGGAAAATAAACACTGCTAAAATGAATAGCTTGCCCAAATTCATGTACCTTTTCCAATCCATCCCTTTGTCCTTACAGCAATTAATCAGGCGGTCTCCTCTTTCATTTGGGCTGGAAAGACACCAAGAGTCAGCAGGTTTTTACTTCAGCAATGTAAATTCAGTGGTGGGCTCGCACTTCCCAATTTCTTATTCCTCTATTGGGCCGCCAACCTCCAGAAACTGCTTTTCTGGAAGCACTCCCCAGATACATCTTGGTGCCTGTTAGAAGGTCTTTCCTGCACCTCCTCCTCTCTCCCTGCTTTACAATGTGCCGCTCTCCCCACATCTCCCTCACGTTTCTCAGACAACCCTGTAGTATTTTCCACACTCAAAATCTGGTACCAGTTTCGGCGCCACTTTAAGTTCTCTACTGCATCCATTTTGGGCCCTATTAATAACACACACATATTTACACCATCTGTGGTCGACAGTGCTTTCACTCTCTGGGAAAAAAATTGTATTAAAACTTTCAAGGATCTTTATGAAAATGGAGTTTGAGTTTTCTTAACCTGGCGGTCAAACACGCTTTGCCCCCATCTAATTTCTTCCGATACCTGCAGATGAGACATTTTGTTTCTTCCATATTTGTTGGCTTCTCTCTATTACCTACCCAGACCTGGAATGAGCTATTGAGTTTTTTACCTTAACAGACATCAGCAATTTCACTAATCTATTCCTGGATTATGTCCTGCGATAAACACTCCACTAATATACATAAAACTGCTTGGGAGCAGGAAATGGGTCTTGAATTTTCTGATGATTTTTGGGATGGAGTGATCGATTGAACAAGTTCCACTTCATTTTGCACCAGACTTGAACTTATTCAGTTCAAAGTGACCAACAGAGTTCATTACTCTAAATCCAGATTGTCCAGAATGTATCCCACAGTGATGGATGTGTGTGACAGATGTCATTCCTCCCCATGTAACCTCTACAATATGTTTTTTACCTGCTCAAAGTTGAGCTATTACTGGACCTTTGTATTCCATACCCTTTCAGAAGCACTTAAAATAACTTTTTAAACTTTAAGAATAAAATTAAGTATTCCATGAGGGGATCACAATCAAAATTCATAAAAAATGGCAGACTTTTATTTCCTATTTTAATGGCTTGCAGAGGCACCCCTCTGGTCAGACGATATGAAGCTCCTAGTCCACCAAGTGTAATTTTTTTCCGTTATTGAATATATTTGTATCTATGTTAGTGTGTTGTCAGTTTGTTTAGATGTTTTGTGTGGGGTGGGGGGTTTGGGGAGGTGGGTGGCCGGGAAGGGCAGTTTGGGGGTCGGGGATTATGTTGGAGGGGGACTAAAATTGTAAAAATTATATTGAAATATATGTTGCTGGACACACTATCTCTGTTATTCTTTTTCTGTCAATCATTATAAATAAATAAAAATAAAAAAAGACAAAGTTAATGCTGGTTCTGAAATAAACTTGTCAGAACACACAGTGCATTACAGATTGTTGCATTAATGGGTATTATGCCCTTGATTTGAGAAGAGTCCAGCTGCCTGTAGCCGCTCACGCCATGTAGCCGCTCACGCCATGCCCCCGCTCACGTCACGCCCCCCGCTCACGACAAGCCCCTTGGCTAACCTTAGTAGCTAGCGCTAGCTAGTATGTAGCAACTGTAGTAGCACAACATAATTATTACATCTCTATTGTCTAAATACATCTATCGTTTACTTAGATAACCATGCATATGATAGGGAACAACAAAATGTTTTATGTTCGTTCCTCCCAAGTATTTACAAAATCACCGACAGCTACATTGAAGCTAATGGTACACAAATTCTTATTCTGCCAAGAGCAGCAACAGCATTGAGTCTGCTGACCTAGTGCTGCTGGCATTAATGTTATGACAGAAGCTGGCAGGCAGCTATATGTCCATGATCCACACACTTTGCAAAGTGATGAGACCCTGGAGGAATCTGTTGCAGCTACCCCCATCAGTGACGGTTTTCCAAGCCCAAACGACAGATGTTTTGTCACAGCGGCAAATATCCTTGGTATGTGCTACATCAGCCCCTCAAGATAAAATTGGCAGTGTTAAGGCTGATGAACTGAAAAGTGCATCTGATTCTGTCAAACTGAATCCATTACAGTCTTGATTTGGTTTGTTCAGGCTTTATATTGTTGTTATTAGCCAGCTTGACAACTAACTGTTGTCACATGATGAGGGAACCACAGATGGAAAGGTTAGGGTATAAATTTGTGGATGTTAGGAGACTGGACGGATGGGTTAGGGTATAGATTAGTAGTTGGTAGTAGACTGGATGGTAAGGTTTAGTACCTCGAGATCACAGAGCAAGGCATTAAATGCAGGTTTGTTGTACAAGCTGATGGCTCCAGACCCAAAGTGGTCCACTGAGCCAGAAAGAGATAGCACCAGCTGGAAGGTTCTGCGGCTCACAACACTGCTCTTCATCTTCAGTAGAAACGCTAGAAGCTGGAGGCAGACAGGAGGGGTACAGAGTTATGTACGTATCCAACAAATCTTTGTGGCCACAAAAATTCGATTATTTTAATTTGTTTTGGACCTACCAGGATTCTTTTCATTCTACGATTGCTTTGGAAAACATTTACCGTAGTAACAGATGTAAAAAAATAAACACCATTTTAGACCGATTTATCACTACTTAGTGCCTGCTAAACACAACCTTATTGAGCCATTTAGAGTTGTTCTTACCTTGTAGCCGGTGATTCGATTCATCTCCCTCAGCATGGCTGGGCTTGTCTCTAACACAGACATCAGAACTTTCACTGCTACGTACAGTGCCCCATCGTCTGCAGCCATAGCAATCATACTTAGAATCACTGATGGCCCACCAAGGTACAGAAAGCCATCCCCCGCACTGCTGGGATTGAACTTCCGCATGCCTGAGTGATAACCAATTACAACACATATTCAAACGTTATACAGTACATTGCTCCCCAGTTCATTGCTCCACACAGATTCATCTCTGATGAGAGCACACTTGAATTCCACAAATTCAAATGTATTAGATTTTCTTAGTCTTCATTGATGTAGTTTTTTGAGAAAGTAAGTTCTTCAAATAGTAATTTGAGATAAAAAGTAATGTCTTACAAAAGAGTGACATCCACAACACTAATTATGATAAATGCAATGTATGGTGTTTACCAAAGTGTCCAACCAGGGCAGCTCCTATGGTGCGAGCAGTGCCAGTCAGGTGTTGGCTGATATTAAGAGACAGGAACACTGGGGTGGAATTATCCCGGGACGCGATTGCCATCTAATTGACCAACCAGAGAAAAGTATAATTTGTTACATACTCTACATGTTGTAGTAGATTTTATTCACATGTTATGGCATCCAATCAACATTTTCAGTGCCCCTCCACTCATTGTCACTCTTAGTAAGTATGAGCAAAACAATGTAACAAAAGGTATTTAATGTTTATCCACTTGAACCTTTATCAAGAAATAAAGTCATCTTAAAAAATGATGTTTTGTGAAATATATGGGCATCCCTAGAAATGTTACATTTTTAAGTTCACCTTAAAGGGTAAGAACGCCAAACCATTAGACAGGACTTCCTATTTCCCTGGGGTATAAACACGAGGTGAGAAAGAAGCAAAATGAAGTGGCGGCTTGGCGACATGTGCGTGCCGCTCGCCATCCCTCATCTGTCCAAGGAGTTGCGGAGCTGCCAACAAGGCAGTGTCAGTGGGAATTTGGAAGGATATAAATACAGAAAACAAAAACTTGAAAATTGAATTGTTAAATGTAATGGAATCATTAACATGTAAACTTTCTTTTTACACTTTCTTTTTACACATCAAAAAGATTAAAGGGAAACTTCCCCCTACAGCTACCTGGAGGTGCTAGTAGCTTCTCCCAGACATTTGTAGAACAGTGAGATACGTTTCACCCATGCCTGGCTAGTGTAAGAGCAAGATTTGAAATTTTGCGGGGAATTTTCATACTCTGACATCACCATGTGTTTCGAATGGACTTTGGAGATAGGAAAAATGAATATAGGCATGTATTCTGTCGCAAAAATAAGCATCCCTGGTATACTGATCTGGCTTTCAAACCTGATGATTTTTTAAGGTATAGCTTGTCTTTCTGTGATGTTTCTATCAGACGTTTTAATGTTAAACAGACAAGGTGGTATGATTTTTTCAGTATGTATAGAACTACAACGCTGGCTTCCTTGTTCCAAGCCCCGCCCACCCGGCATCTTTTCTGGATTCTGTGAAACAGTTCGTAACCAGGTCGCCAGTAACACAATTGCTACTATCCTAGGATTTGCAGATGAGGAATTTTTAACTTTTTAATTTGTAACTTGCTTTTACATTCTGAGTGACATCCAACCATACATGTTTGCACCCGAGTACACCGAAGAACATTTACAACAAATTAAGTTTGATATTCAGCTTCAACAAGGCAGCAGGTTCTACAGATAATCCAGTTGAAACGCAGTTAAATTCTATTTACCTAAGTGCTTCTGTGGGAATATGGCCATCCATGACTACTGGAGAAAAAAGCATTTGCTACGATGAATGTGATCGTGGACAAGCTTTACTTGTAAGGATTGAACCAAAAATGACTGACGACCGCAAAAGCGTCACTGAATCACTGAAGTTTTCCAGCACACATGGAAAGAGACGTAGCAAGAGGACAATTAACAAATTAGTAAGTTTATTACACCTATTTTCTGTACCTTGATAATGGAGCACACATCGTGTCTGTGGTAATGTTATTGTACTGTATGTGTAGTGTGCCAGCTGTATTTAGTAGCTAGCTGAGTGGGTAAATTACTATACCTTACTATCTATAGGCTACTCTTTCTAGATAAAGAAAAATGGATGGGATCGCTTCGCTTTTCAGAAGCTTTCGGGGTGTAGTGACGGTTAATTTAGCACATAGATCCCTTTCATAATCTTCTGACCTAAAATGCCGACTGCAGACCCTAACTTTTTATAGCCTATTGTAAAGTGTGAAAGATTACTCCTTCTTTTTGGGCTTGCTTGTAATTTCTGCAACCAGGTACAGAACACCAAACGGGCATAATGAATAGAAATTAGACTACAATTCCAAAAACATATATGTAGAACTTTCTAGCGTCAAGCTCTTCAGAGGTGAGCTGTTGAACTGCCCATGTTCTGTGTCGGTGCGTTTAAACGGGGACGGGCACTAAATTCACTTGGAATTCTGGGAGTTGTGGTAGCTCAAGTTTAGACGGATACAGAAGCACCACAGTGAATGCGAAAGGAACTGAAATATACTATTTGCTTTTCTCTGATATATTGAAAAAGAACAGACGTGTATATGACATAAATCATCTATGGTAACGTTTGTAAATGGTATACTATGAAACTGATTTACTGTGGAACAATCCATTAATCCACTGAAAAGAATGAGTGGTGGATCATCCCTGTGGGTTAAACACAGCCGGAGCTATGGCGCCTCAAAGGCGGGCATGTTTTTTAGACGGTTGTTTTTTCTTTAATAAACAATTTACAGAGAGGAAGTAGGAAACAAAAATGACAAAATAACACCAACCATTTTTGGAAATGAAAAATAGCTGGGATTTCAAAAACATATGGAAATATAGTGAGAAATGGGTGCAGCATTTTGATGTAGACTTTTTTGAATGGTCCCCAAACAACACACACTGGTCCAGGAGCACTGTGGGCTTGACAATATATATTGAAAAGCCTTATTCATGATGGATGAGATGGGATGATGGGTTGGGATGATGGGTGGGAGGATGTGTTGGAATGATGGTAGGGATGATGGTTTGGGATGATGGGTAGGGATGATGGGTAGGGATGATGTGTCAAGATGTTCGGTAGGGATGATGTGATGGCATGATGGGTCGTGAGGATAAGTCTGTATGATAGGTGGGTCGATAAGTAGGGATGGTGGGTGGTGATGATGATGTGATGTGTTGGGATGATGGTTTAGGATGATGATTGGAATGATGGGTGGGTTGATGGGTAGGGATGTGTCAGGATGATGTGTTAGGATGATAGTCGGGATGATGTGTGTGGGATGATGGGTGGGGATGATGTATGGGATAATTGCTAGGGATGATGGATGGGATGATGTGTCAGGATAGGGATGATGTGTTGGTATGATGGGTAGAGATGATGGATGGGATGACTGGTCGGGATGGTGGTTGGGATGATGGGAAGGGATGATGTGTCGGGATGATGTGTCGGGATGATGTGTCAGATTGATGGTAGGGATGATAAGTAGGGATGATGAGTAGGGATGATGTTATGGAATGATGGGTAGTGATGATGAGTCTGGATGATGGGTTGGGATGATGGGTAGGGATGATGTGTTGGGATGATGGTTTGGGATGATGATTGGAATGATGGGTGGGATGATGGGTAGAAATGATGGGTAGGGATGGTGGGTGGGGTGATGGGTGGTATGATATGTTGGGATGATGGTTTGGGATGATGGGTAGGGATGATGGGTTGAGATGATGGGTTGAGATGATGTATAGGGATAATGTGTAAAGATGTTGGGTAGGGATAATGTGTGGGATGATGTGTCAAGATAATGGGTAGGTATGATGTGATGGATGATGGTAGGGATGATGGGTGGGATGATGGGTGGGATGATATGTTGGGATGATGGGTAGCGATGTATGTTGGAATGATGTGTGGGATGATGGGTAGGGATGATGGGTAGGGATGATGGGTAGGGATGATGGGTAGGGATGATGTGTGGGATGATGGGTAGGGATGATGTGTGGGATGATGGGTAGGGATGATGGGTAGGGATGATGGGTAGGGATGATGGTAGGGATGATGGGTGGGATGATGGGTAGGGATGGTGTGTGGTGATGATGGGTAGGGTGATGGGTGGGATGATGGTTTGGGATGATGATTTGGGATTTTGCTTGGAAAAGTGGGTAGGGATGATGGGTAGGGATGATGGGTTGAGATGATGTGTTGAGATGATATATAGGGATGATGTGTAAAGATGTTGGGTAGGGATAATGTGTGGGATGATGTGTCAAGATAATGGGTAGGAATGATGTGATTGAATGATGGGCAGTGATGATAAGTCTGTATAATGGGTGGGATGATGGGTCGGTATGGTGGGTTGTGATAATGTCTCGGGATGATGTGTCAGGATGATGGCTTGGGATGATGATTGGAATGATGGATAGGGATGATGGGTAGGGATGATGGATGGGATGATGGGTTGGGATGGTGGATGGGATGATGGGTGGAAGAATGTGTTTGGATGATGGGTAGGATGATGAGTGGAAGGATGTGTTGGGATGATGGGTAGGGATGATGGTTTGGGATGATGGTTTGAGGTGATGTGTCAGAATGATGGTTGGGATGATGTGTGGGGATAATGGATGGGGTGATGGGTAGGGATGATGCATTGGGATAATGTGTCATGATGATGGTAGGGATGACGTGTCAGGATGACGGGTGGGATGATGTGTTGGGATGATGGGTGGGATGATGTGTCAGGATGATGGTTGAGATAATGTTTGGGAATGGTGGATGGGATGATTGGTAGGGATGATGGATGGGATGATTGGTTGAGATGATATATAGGGATGATGTGTAAAGATGTTGGGTAGGGATAATGTGTGGGATGATGTGTCAGGATGATGGGTAGGGATGATATATAGGGATGTGTAAAGATGTTGGCTAGGGATAATGGTCAAGATAATGGGTAGGGATGATGTGATGGAATGATGGGCAGTGATGATAAGTAAGCTATAAGTCTAATAGCTAGGATGATGGGTCGGTATGGTGGGTAGTGATGATGGGTGGGATGATGATGGAATGATGGGTAGGGATGATGTGCCGGGATAGGGATGATGTGTTGGGATGATGGGTAGGGATGATGGGTTGGGATCGTGGATGGGATGATGGGTGTGAGAATGTGTTTGGATGATGGGTAGGATGATGAGTGGAAGGATGTGTTGGGATGATGGGTAGGGATGATGGTTTGGAATATGTCAGAATGATGGTTGGGATGATGTGTGAAGATAATGGATGGGGTGATGGGTAGGGATGATGTGTAAGAATGATGGTAAGGATGACGTGTCAGGATGATGGGTGGTATGATGTGTCAGGATGATGGTTGAGATTATGTTTGGGGATGGTGGATGGCATGATTGGTAGGGATGATGGATGGGATGATGTGTCAGGATAGGGAGGTGTTGGGATGATGGGTAGGGATGATGAATGAAATGATGGGTTGGGATGGTGGGTGGGATGATGGGTTGGGATAATGGGGTGGGATGATGGTTCGGGATGATGGTTCGGGATGATGGTTTGGGATGATGGGTGGGGATGATGTGATGGGATGATGGGTAGGGATGGTGTGTCAGGATGATGGGTAAGGATGATGGGTGGGATGATGTGTCAGGATGATGGGTAAGGATGATGGGTAGGGATGGTGTGTCAGGATGATGGGTAAGGATTATGGGTGGGATGATTGATATGATGATTGGTAGGGATGATGGATGGGATGATGTGTCAGGATGATGGGTATGGATTATGGGTCTTGAATATGGCTAAATGCATTGACTTGCTTTCACATGTTTGGCTGATTAGATATTTGCGTTGAAGAGGTGTACCTATTGAAGCGGCCGGTGAATTTATATCAACTTATTAATGACAACTAGGTACTGCCAAGTATAATAAATGTCATGAGTGCAGAAAAGAAATTGCAAAAATATTCTCTCATACCCACTTACAGCTCAAGACAAAAATGACTTTGGTAAGTATTAAGTATTCAGAACAACTTAAATACATGACTAATTGGGAAGAGTAAACAGCTGGACAACTAGCTTTGTTTTAAAAAGGATGTTGCATGATTAGGCTTTAAAAACCTGTGCACGTCTACATTTTAGTACCATTTAATACTACAGCTTACTATCCGATGTGATATCATTATGAATCACCCATAAACTGATGAGTGATAATCTTGGTTTATAAAGGATGGCACATGATTTAAAAACCTGTGCAAGTTTTACACTAGCCCTAAAATTGAGTCTGCAGCAAATTAATACAAATGATGAGAAATAAAATTAATATAGTCTACCATTTAGCGCAACAGCCTACTATGTGATATCCGATGTGATATCATTATGAATTCCCCTTAAACTGATGACTGATAATCTTGTTACTGTACTTACACACCGCCACAGACTTGAGCTTCCAAAGTTACCGGAAGTCATTCATTTTCAATGGAAGCCAGCTTCTCTCAGCTGCAAGGACCGGCAAATCAGTCAGCGTCGCGTTTTGGGCGTGTTGAGCGACCAGAGCGTCAATCAGAAAAGTTGAAGTTTGTTCAACTTTATGGTAATGAGTTATGACGCGGTTCAGCGGCTAATGACCAGCAACGAATCGAAATATAGACGTCCTTTGCGCTGGCTGATCCCAGAGAAACATTCGATGTAAACTTTCGTTCTAACCAAAACAATAAAGCAGCACCAAACACAACAACTTCACGATGATCCATAATGATCCAGTGACACACATATGAGGATGAGTTCAACTCTTATTGGAAATATGTTCCCTCGATTTAATTTTAATTCATTTGCTCACAATATATTTAAGTAGGCTACGTATGCTAGTTCTGCCCTATTTTTACAGTCTGATCATACCTTGTCAGAGCGACCAAAGCGCCCAAAGCGTCAAAAGTTTCCCCATACTTTTTTGACAAGCGTCCTTAACAGGGCGTCCAGAGCTTCTTTGGAAGCTCAAGTCTGTGGCGGTGTGTACGTACAGTTAGAATTAGACCATAGCTTTACATCTGCTGAAGTAAACCAAAGGGCTAGTTAGCAGAATGATTTTTCACCAATGTTTTGAATTTGACTCTGTTGTTATGGAATATTCATATAACACATCTATTACACTCATTGCTAATCACTTGATTTATTGTGATGGCAAACAGAATATCATCAATAAACTATACTATAAAAATTAGGCCTATTCCTGATATGACTACCAGTTGCTGGCAGGAATATTAGGCTAATGTTCATTAATATGGTGGCTTGAGTAGTTAGCTAGTATACTGTGAGTACCTCTACCTCTGTGGTTGGATCCCATTGCCTGCTGTTTTGCATCTCTTGGATGAAGGGATGGTGTTGACCGTGTGTTAGTGAAGAAAAAACAAAAAAAATGGGATGTTGGGAGCGACAGATGTAAGGTGTACTGAGAGTCTTTTGCATTGGAATGCATTGTCTGACTTTGGTGAGGGTGACCAGCACAAATAGTTTGTTTGAATGTTTGGATAAATGTCACGAGTGCAGAAAAAGAATAGCATAAATATGCTCACATACCCAGCAGTGCTATTTCTCTTAAAATCAAACCATAATCTGAACCATAAGAACCATTGAACCACAGTTTACACAAGTTCGTCATATGGTTTGTTGCTGGGATGACATGCACGCTCCGCATGCCTGCACAGTGATTGGTTCGCTGTGATTGGTTGTTGTGCCACTGCTCACAGCCAACATTCTCTGTCACTGGCAGACCTGTACTAGCGAAAGATGAGCGACGAAGAGGATACGCATTACGCAGGTAAAAAAGAATGGTTTCGTTCCAAAAATGAAGTCAAAATCTTTGGGACTATTTCGGATACAAAAAATAGGATGTTGACAAAAAACAGGTACTTTGTCAGGAGTGTTATAAAGTTGTGGCAACAAAACTAGGAAAAACCACCCATTTGTCTGATCACTTAAAACGGCACCACAAAGATCTTTACGACGAGTACAAAATCTAATCTTGGATGTCAATCAAATAACAAACGCAATAACGTTTCATAACGTTTCATATCGTAAAGATATGTTGCAATTACACGCCGTCGCATTTGCTTATCCATGATTATAATGATGACCAACACTGTCACTAATTATTTTGCCAAATAAATTAAAAGCTTGTTAAAACCATCAACATCTTCCCTCTTGCTGTATCAAAATCTCACCTAGCTTTCCTCAGAGATGGTCCCAATAATGTTCTTATAGTCAAGTCAAATTCTGTTTGTGCATGATTACATGATATAACTATTTTTTAATACTGTATCCTAAATAGTGATTAATTAAGCTATATATTATATATTGAAGTATATTTCTGGAGTGTTAAGATTAAAAGAGAAAATAACAACAAGAACCATACATAAATGAAAACCGTGATACGAACCGAACCATGGGTTTTGTGAACCGTACCACCCCTAGGAGTATACACTGCCCACAGGATTACTCCCCTGTGTAAGCACACTAGCTACATCTGGGCTGACCACCAACTGTGAGTTTGGGGAGGGCGCCTTGACCGTGTGCCAGTTAGTTCAGTGTTTGTGATGGGAAATTAGGACAGGTAAGGGGGGGGGGTACTTTTGTTAATTTCTTTGTTTTGGTACTGCCCAGCTCTCCTCATCTCCCTACATTTTGTGACTAAACAGTTTCCTGTGTCCCCTGTATCCTTGCTCGCACCCACGACTCCATACTCCTTTCTCCGACCACTTGGGCAGCGAGGCGTAACATCCCCTTCCTAACGGGAGTAGTGCGTAAAATCTACAATTTAGCACTACAGCCTACTATCTGATGTGAAATCATTATGAACTGATTACTGATAATCTTGTTAGAATTAGACAATAGCTTTCCTATCTGCTGAAGTAAACAAAAGGACTAGATAACAGGATTATTTTTCACCTATGCTCTGATATCATCATAAAACAAAAATAAATTACTGATTATTTTACAGTAATAACCTGAACAAAGTTTTTTGGAATGGATGATCGCAAGTAGGAGTCAGTCAGAGATCAGACAGGAATGCTGAGCTTTACATCTTTTACGGGCGAAGGGGAAAAAATCTAAAATATATCTATAATGTGTCTATGTTATACCTAAATCACTTGAAGTAGGTCTAACTATTTTACTATCTTGCTCATCAGGTAGCTCACTAGAGAGAGCAGGGTTGAGGTAGAGCGCGAGTATATAGATGTGTCCCGCTATGCGAGAAATACGTTTGTGAAGTAAGTATTTGCGTGAAAACAAATGACATTTCACATTGAACTCATAAATAGGGAAGTTCAATTGCTTTTTGTCCATAACATTTTGTATAACAAAAGCCAGCTCCATGGTTTCCAAACATTTCTCTCCCAACAAGGAGAATGCCAGCTCACGTATCTTTGTGATCTCAGTCTGGTCTGCGAGGTGGCGTTTAAATTGTGGAAATTATAATTCAGACTTCTTTTTCCAACTTAACAATTTGCTGTGTGAATACATTCTCAATCAGCAGAGGATGTCGGATTAAGAATATATAATTGATAGAGCCATCCTGTTATGAATTTATAAGTCTACATTTACAATCTGGATGTACCCTCTTCCCAGCAATAATTAACACCAAAATGACCAGGTAAAGGCAGGGGCGGTGCGTGGCAATTTTTACAGCGGAAGACAGTGAGCTTAGTATGGAAATTATATTTATATTGCTTTACATAGACCATACCTGCAAACTAGTCGCTTTTCGGCGAAAATCGCCGTTTTGAATGGGAAAATGTCATCCACATGAATCGTGTAGATCAGAAGAGTTTTTATGGGGGGGGGGGGTACAATTTCCCCTAAACACAAGTTTTAAAAACCTGCTGCGGTTTTCACATCTTTGTTGATATATCACGCGAGTCAATTGGCCAATCACAGTCA
>JACXGM010000777.1:0-64368 GCA_016801145.1 Umbra pygmaea
GGGGGGTCAGGAAGGATGTAGGTAAAGGGGGGTCAGTGGAGGGTACGAGAACGGGTGACAGCTGCTGGTTCCCAACAGCTGTTTTGGTCAAGAAACAGGAAGGGGGGCTGGCAGGAAACGGGGGGGCGGGTCTTAAATGGCTCAGCCAATCAGAACGCTTAGATCCACCTGTCAAATTAGGTGGTCATAATGTTTTGGCTGATAAATCGCAGGGTAATACCTATTCTCTCTCTCACACTAACACCTTTATTGTCAGGGGTACAATATGTAATGTTTTGTTGAAAAATAAATATAAGATATTAGGGTGAAGGGTGGCGGGTCTGGAGAATATATGTACGCGTGGATGGAGGGTGCAATCCCTAAATCTTGCCTAGGTTGCCAAAATTGCCAGAGCCGGCCCTGAACTCAGCTTTGATTGATGGCTTGTGACCATCCATCTTCCTCTTGATCACATTCCAGTGTTTTCAATGAGTGCAGTGGTCTCTTAATTATTTTCCAGAGCATCTCACATTGACCTGTAATGTAAGTATTATGTGAAAGGTGTCCGTCTAATTCATTCAACACAACACCTCCACCAAAGTCTTGACATACTGACTAAACTCACTTTACATATGAGCTCCAGTGACCAGCCTGGACCACAATACCATGTCCAGCACCACCCAGAATCCATGCATACATCAAACCTACACATACACATTCATACACATCAGTGTATCTGACCCGGTGCTCTGACCTTAAAACGAACAAACGTCCACCCCATGCCAACATATTGTTATTTTTTACTATTGTACGCATACACGCACACACGCAGGACGGCCAACAGAAATGTCTGGGCCCCTGAAAAGGTCCAGTGAATGAGCCGCCCCCGGTGCACTTTTGGTGCGCCCCTGGTTGCCTCCATGCCCCCTCCCCTCGGCTGGGCCCCAGAAAACGTTCCCCTTTTCCCCCCTTATGGGCGGCCTTGCGCACACACACACACACACACACTCATATAATGCACTTCTCAAGCTCTCTGTGGTTCCGGTTTTAAATTATGTATTATATTATAAGTTAATGTTCCATATCCCCTAGCCATTCAGGACTTTAGTTTTGTAGTGCATTAAAACAGGTTGCAAAAAAGAAAATCAGGGAAAATATTTTTATAAAAGACTTTGTCCCCTTTAACACTTTTGGTACTTAGCTTAACTTTTGGATTCATAGATAGGCTTGTGGATATTTTGAAGTGAATTAAAAAGAGTGTACAATGGTACTTACAACCAGACTAGCAAACATCCAGCCAGCAGGAGATCCATTCAACAACACACATCAGGACTGAGTTATTCAGTTAAAGATAAACATTACAATTATCATAACAGATGCATCATTATACTGTTAAGAGTGTTTCCCAAACAAGTGTGTTTCGGATAATGTTCTGTAAGTGCATTGTTACACGTTGTGTCAATACTGATTGAATCAAAGAAAAGCACTACACCTCTCTGATGAGCCTACTCCATTTATATCATACCTTAACATTAAATCTTTTCACAACACTAATTACAGATCAGCTCCAAGAGAAAGATTACCACCTATGGCTGCAAACAAGATAATGAGGCATGATGATGCGCCAAATAATTTACTACTATTGACAAGAATAGGCTAACACATATTTTCACCCATATCAAGTGATCAGTTGTTAGTATTGTGTACTCATTTTAATGTTGGTAAATGCTTGGTAACTGGTACCCTTTGGAATATACATTCAATGTTTATACACAGTATTAGACTTTGGAGTTAATTGAATAAATACAGTGGGGAGAACAAGTATTTGATACACTGCTGATTTTGCAGGTTTTCCTACTTTGCTCCCTAAGAAGCATCTCAAGGTCCTAGAGTGGCCTAGCCAGTCTCCAGACCTGAACCCAATAGTAAATCTTTGGAAGGAGCTGAAAGTCTGTTTGGCCCAGCGACAGCCCCGAAAACTGAAGGATCTGGAGAAGTTCTGTATGGAGGAGTGGGCCAAAATCCCTGCTGCAGTGTGTGCAAACCTGGTCAAGAACTACAGGAAACGTATGATCTCTGTAATTGAAAACAAAGGTTTCTGTACCAAATATTGAGTTTCTCTTTTCTGATAAATCAAATATGTATGTCATGCAATAAAATGCTAATTCATTATTTAAAAATCATACAATGTGATATTCTGGATTTTTGTTTTAGATCCCGTCTCTCACAGTTGAAGTGTACCGATGATAAACATTTTAGACCTCTACATGCTTTGTAAAAAAAAATCTGCAGTGTATCAATTACTTGTTCTCCCCACTGTAGGTTATACTGGGACAGATATGGCTGTGAACCTAAAGACAAATCATCCCTGACACAAAACTCTAGGCAGGTAGGGCAACCCAGCTAAACCTCTGTTCTGTTTAAGAATGACAGCAGCTTTCATCGTGTGTATGTCGCCTCTTTTTTGTGGCCTACTTTTATATGAGAAGACACTATTGACTCTGTTTTGACTAGAAGCCTGTTGTATTGCTAGGGGATGTTTGCTTTATGTGCTTTCAGTCATGTTATCTTTGGTTTGATTGCAGTATGTGTTCAGATGAGATTTTTTAAGAAACAGCTTGATGAGCTCATTAGATCAATGGTTTAATAGCTGTAGAACTAAACATAAAATATTTAGCGTTTATGTAAGCGTTAGCTTTATACAATTCACATTGCTTCTTTTGGTATACTCAACAATAATTCTATCACACTATGTGTTATGCAAGCATTCACACTGTGTTCTGCCAATGTACATCTCATGAATTCTCTGGAATTACGTTTTCAGTTAACTATTTTGAAAGCAATTACATTGCCAATATATTTCCATTTTCTTTACGTTTCACCATATGTTTTACTGTTGTACTATAGTAACGAAAGTTGCAATTTTTTATTTGACTCAAACAAAAGCGAGGCTGATTTGGGGAAGGAGAGAAAGTGCTAATGTTCTTCTGTTGTTTATCGAGTTGTAAATAGTACCAAAAGAAAGAAGATCGGAGTCTGTGTTCATTAATTCCTGTTCAATCCAAATGTTAATCGGGAATGCATTATTAAAATAAGGAGGGATCTAGGCCGAAATTTTCAAACTGATTTGAAGATAACAAAAAATGGGGTGGATAAGATATCCGACTGATCATGTGAAGTGCATTGTTTTTACCAGGGATTTGTGTCTGTAAAATAAGAAATGTGCCATGAGATCTGGGTCAATTGAGTGAGAGTCAGCAGCCCTGTTTAGTACAAAAGTGTGTCAGCTTACCTTGTTTATCTTCTACATTGCTGCGATCTGTCTGTCTGTACGATGTGCAGTTGGCTGTTAATCGATTCGTCACTGGATCACTGGTGAACTAGTCATCAATTATCTTCAAACAGCTGCTAGCAAAATCAACCATATTACTGACAACTACACTGTAAACAAGGGGCTACTTTGCTATTATTAAAGCTGTCATTGTTGCTTGACAGCTGTAAAAGTCACATTCAACTAGAAGCGCAAACTGTGCGAAGATGAGTAGGGGCTAGTTTACTGCTGGAGTAAAAGACATTGCTTCCAACTAAGGCTGATACAAGTTTTTAATACATTGTTATTTAAAATCAATTCATATCTGGCATGACTAAAATTATGTATCACTAAATGTAGATATTTAATTGTTTAGAAAATATTTTCTTTTTTTACCAGCGATAACCACTGATATGCAGCAGGCAGAATCGGCAGAAGCCTCGTTTTAATGAATGGAACTGTAAAGTTATTTTGACGTAAAGCCAATGGAAATCCAAACTTTTGCAAAAAATTATGTGGTGAATATAAATGCAGTTTAAATACTACATTAATGACTTCCTCGCACATTATTTTAGTTTTAACATAGCCTGATTTCATTCATCTGTATGTTGGTTCCGTCAAATCGGCCGCCACACAAATTACACTTTTGGTTGTCTTACGTTAGCTAGCACCTAGAGTTCCCAAAAAATCCCAAGAATTCAAAACGGTGCAAGCTGAATAAGGTGTATATTTGTCCTTTATTAGGTTGCACTTTCACATTTTACTAATAAGTTAGCCAAAAACATTTTAAAATGATGTTGTCTTGAACATAATTGGCTTTTTACGTAGTGGCGGTTTCATTTGATCATTTGAAGTACATTCCAAACTTTCCGTCGTGAGAACACAGCACATTCCAGAGCAATTTTAATTACATTGAAATGTTTATCGTTAAGGTTATGATTTTTGTCAGGCTAAAAAACATCACTTCCATCTGGATTTGAATTCACGACCACCAGGGTGACAGTCACCTACTTAACTGCACCTTCCCAGACCACAACTATATACTGTACCAATCATAGTTTTTCAACTGTTCCTAATGTCCGGGAAGTGCTGTGACAGGCCTTTGAATATATTTATATGTAGTTCATGAAATTGAGGGCTGGTACAATATCTGCACACATTGACAGACATGTATTTATAAAACACTATTATCTAATTATTTATAAAACTATTTTGGGGTTGTTGCCTTTGTATCTAGGCTGTGTAATTCAAAAGAAAAGTTATGGGAAATATTCGCTCCGGTCTGAAAATTGTTTTACTCTTTCCGTTCCATTTGTAGGAACTGAACTTGGAAAAAGGGCTTTTACGTATGCAGCTCCATTCGAATGGAATCTACTCCAAATGAAAATAAAATTACAAACTCATGAATTATGGAACATTTTAAAACTATTATTCGGTCACTTGAAGAAGACTCAATGATGTGTAATTGCTTATAAGTGTGTTAACTTCATACTTGTTGTCCTGATTTGTAAGTCTGTGATCGTAACCACTGCCTATTCTTGGCCAGGACACTCATGTGAAAGAGATTTTAATCTCAGAGAGATTATCCTGGTTAAATAAAATGCACACACACTCACACACAGAGGTGTCATGCATCTAAACTATCCGAGGTGACACTGAATGAATGTTGATGATTGTCCAAGAATGATTTGGTAAATTTGCAGAAGTAATTTAAACACTTGACACCTCTGGTAGGTTTTCATCAAGAGTCCCCTCCTGGCTGTTCCTTTTGTAAAGAAAGTATGCTTGCTTTAATCTTTTTCAAAACCTGTGTACAAGTTTGAAAATAATTAATGTTATTCAGTCTAGCTAGAACCTTGCTATTAAGCATGCTCAAAGCTCAAACATGACTGACAGCCTGAAGAAGATTTGTAGCGTGTTATAACGGATTCACGGGAGATTGATAGACGTTCATGTACTGTACTTTAACTGGCTAAAGCCAACTTTATAAATTGACTCGGTATCTAGTTGGCAATTATATCAGAGGAAAAACATCACATTTGTCATCAAGAACTCCATAGGCTGTATTTATAAACTTCTTTCTAGAAAGCCCAACACATTCTGCACGTACAGTACATCTCACCAGTCTGCACCCTCAAAATACATCGGATAGATATTTAATATAAATGTTGCTAACATTTGTACCTACATATCAAGTACTTTTAACCTTAGTTAAATTAATGTTTGAAAATGTAAAGGTGCACCATGGCACTTCTGCTCAAGCATACAGTTAGCCTATAAAAAAGATAGCTTTAACATTACCTGCCACATCATAATAAAGACAGCTTTAACATTACCTGACACATATTTGTCCTTACTAAGTACAATAAACATTGTATGTTCCCATGTTAACCTCTAAATGTAGAACAATGTGTCGGGTAAATGCGTGCGATGTCAACATCATGCTTCTTAACATCTTCTGAAACTATGGTGTTCTGTTTACAAATTGAACAAAAAAACATGACAGATGCTTTTAGTTGACGAATAAAACCAATCATAAACCAAAAATCTATTTTTGGCATTCCCATCCACTTGTCAGGACATATTGACTCACATCTTGCATGCCCAAGGCTGGTCCCTGCTTGTTTGTAATTATGAGTCTTTAGAGAGCATTGCACCAATGCCCCATAGGTGGCTTTGGATTTGCCTGCTCATTCAGGCTAAATTCTGATAGGCTAACCACACCCAATGGTGCACTCAGTGGCACTGCATGATCTTTGGAAGCAGAAAATTGAAATGTGCTACACATGGGGTTTATTATAATATTTTTTTACACAAAATGTATGTATATACAGTTGTTTGTCTACAATGTAATGGTAGGGAAAATTGCACAATTTATTATTGATTACGCAATGCGCAACCAATATTGTTGTTCGTTTTATTTATTATAAGTCTTAGGAATTGTTTTGCCCCTTTGATCAGCTCCTGCAGTTTTCACAATGTCCCTGCCATTCCGGTGGCACCATATGCATCCTAATCCCCTGCAGTGCGCTTGTAAGTTAAAAAATCTTTGGTCATGTAGTTTTTTGTTATTCATTTTTATTTTAACTGAATCATTTGACCAGCAGGTGGCTGTCTATACCAGGAACCAGCAGAGCCGTATATATAGAGAGTGTTTTTGGCCAACTCAAATCATGGGCGCCATATTGTAGACCAAAGTCAGATGACTCTACAATGTAACCCTATGGGGTGAATATGCTCTCTTGAAATAAATCGCTTATTTTCACTATAAACAGGCACATACATGTTCTTATCAACGTTTGCCAATATGTAAAACGCCCTTATGGAAACATTCCAGTGCATATTTACCTTCTATATCGTAAATAGGCCTCTGAAAATGCTCATTGTAGTGAGTGACCACGTCGTCTAATAAGTCTCTTAGCAGTGTTTACATCTTTCTCTTCAGTCTCCCGACTCCTGACGTAACCTTTCGTAGTTCCTCCATCACCGAGGACAGGTTAAACTTAGTCGATGGCGAAAATTGTAACTGTAACTAGTGCTGCAATGTAATGTTAGACTATTATTATTATTTACAGACATCGATAAACCCTTCCTGTAGTGTAGCCTATAAAAACACATTGATTTCACATACAGCTCCATTACTTTCCGCCTTTCTGGTTCAAGGGGGAACTTGTAAATTTGTTTTCCCGTTTCTTTCATTGCGGCCAAACGCGCAATAGTTGGGAATTTTTTTAGTGATTTATGTCATTTTTTTAAATAATTGATTACATTTTTCCACTATTCCCTGCACTATGTCAATGGGAATCAGCTGAATGTTGGGCTCCAACATGGAGGCCACAAAACACGTGACCACCTCGAAACCAATCGCATAGGGATAGCTCAGAACACTCGATTCCCTATTTGGTCATACTCTCTCTATATATGAGTCTGGGAACCAGCCGTTCTGGCACCCCTTTGACAAAAAATACAAAATTATAGCCAGAGGCTAGATGAGGCTAGGTTTGACCGAGCTCGACATTGAATGGTCATTTCATTGTAAAGAAAAGAAAAACAGGGAAGCCAGGTTGAACCTGATTTCTAACCAATCACATGCCTCAGACAGATGCGTAACTATGGTGCCGGCCGGTGTCAGCTAACAGTTAGCAGCAAGTTTACACAATTAATGGCGATCTTGAGTTTCTTGATTAAAATGACTTCACTAAACTGGATGTTTTTTTTGTTTCAGCTACCACTGAAAGGTAAACAAACCGCTAGGCCTACACCGAAGCTGGATCTAACTCAGGGAAGAGGAAAGGGGAAACCTCAGTCTTTTTGTGATGATAACTATGCCTAAACTGAATGGCTAACGGGAAGCGCTAAATTAAACCGGCTTTTCTGCTGGCCTTGACTTTTGTTTGACCAATCAAGCTACAGCGGCTCTTTAACCTTTTATGGCTCATTGTCCCGCTGGCGGGGTATTAAAAAACAAAATAAAACTGGATTATAATCACAGTACACAAGTCCAATTTTGTAGGTAAAATATACATGTCCCATATCTTTACAAACTTAAAACCTCAAGAATCTAGTGAATGTCTTCGTTTTACATTAGCTATAACAAAAATTAACATTAACATTTATGTTCCTAATAATCCTTTAAGTGAGTGTATCTTTACAAAGCTTAAAAACTCAGAAATGTAGCAAATGTCTCAGTTTTACAATAGCTAAGGCAACAAGGTAATTATTGGTCATAATGTGACGTACATAGCCAGTAACAAAATATATTAGCTTTGGCCGTTTTTGCACCTCAAATAAAATGGAATGTTGATTAGAAACATGGCTCACAACCTCATTTTTTTAGGTTATAAACACATGTCTTATATCTTGACAAAGCTTAAAAACTCAGGAATTTTGCCAACCCATGGAGCAAAGACAGATTTGCTGATCATGCAAACCTCTCACAGGCCATAGAGAGGAATTCAAAATTACAAAGTTGAGCACCCACGGAGGAAAACATAAATCGGCACCTCTCAATCTCGATACTAAGCTCACTGGCTTCCTCTGTAAAATTTGTCACGCACCGCCACTGGTGGTGTTCAAAAGTTTAGAGAATGATACAAATATTGGTCTACACAAAGTTTGCTGCTTCATTGTTCATATATCTTTTTGTCAGTAGTTACTATGGTATACTGAAGTATAATTGCAAGCATTCCATAAGTGTCAAAGGTGTTGATTGACAATTACTTTACGTTTATGCAAAGAGTCAATATTTGCATTGTTGACCCTTCTTTTTCAAGACCTCAGCAATGCCTCCTGGCATGCTGCCAATTAACTTCTGGGCCACACTCTGGCTGACGGCAGTCCATTCTTGCATGATCAATGCTTGGAGTTTGTCCAAAATTATGGGTTTTTGATTGACCACCTGCCTTTTGAGGATCAACCACAAGTTTTCAATGGGATTAAGGTCTGGGGATTTTCCTGACCATGTACACAAAATGTCAACGTTTGGTCCCCAGAGCCACTTAGTTATCAATTTTACCTAATGGCAAGGTGCTCCATCATGCTGGAAAAGGCATTGGTCGTCACCAGACTGTTCTTGGATGGTTGGGATAGGTTGCTCTCAGAGGATGTGTTGGTACTATTCTTTATTCATGGCTGTGTTCTTAGGCAAAATTGAGTAAGCCCACTCCCGTGGCTGAGAAGCAAACCCACACATGAATGGTCTCAGAATGCGAGAACAATAATTTCAAGCACCACTCTCCTTTTAAAGCTTCCAGTCTGTTATTCTAACTCAATCAGCATGACAGAGTGATCTCCAGCCTTGTCCTCGTCAACACTCTAACCTGTGTTAACGAGACAATCACTGACATGATGGCAGCTGGTCCTTTTGTGGCAGAGCTGAAATGCAGTGGAAATGTTTTCGGGATTAAGTTCATTTTCATGGCAAAGAGGGACTTTGCAATTCATTGTAATTCATCTGATCACTCTTCGTGACATTCTGGAGTACAGTATATGCAAATTGCCATTATCAACACTGAGGCAGCAGACTTTGTGAAAATGTGTATATGTGTGACATTCTCAAACCTTTTGACCACAACTGTATATAGACCATTGGTTCCAAACTCTGGTCTGGAGAGCTACCATCCTGATAGTTTTCACTCCAACCCAATTTTAGCACACCTGATTCTAATAATTAGCTGTTTGCTAAGCTTACTGAGGCTCCATTATGTGTGGTCTGAGTGAAACACAGAATAGTAGCTCTCCAGAACCAGGGTTGGAGGCCCCTGATAGAGACAGTGATGTAAGTTACCAGCAGAGAAGCAAGATAACATAGCTTCTTATAAACATATTGTAGGGATGTGAGCCAGTTCAGCTAATAATGACAAGTCTTATGAGGAGAAAAGCTATTTTGCATTTTGCGGTTTGAGTGTCATGGTAAATTTTCAGTACAGCACAAAAATGATTGTAAGGAGTTATTATGGATTAGGTTTTATTTAAATTGGCAAAACATGTGCGCATATGCAGCTAGGACAACATATCACTCTTGTAATTTTGTTTTCTTGTTCAGATTCTGATGATAAATGCTTCTTAAAGGCAGTGGGGAGACAACATTGGGTTTTTTTCCCAGTGTTGCATGGTGATATTTCAGTACCTCTTAAGCTGGATTCACACGAGACACAAAAAATACCCTTACGGCATCGTAATGCAGACACTTTTGTACACTGCAATCAACATTGTAATCAATCTTCCGCATCTACGAGATGGTGGGCAACATTGCATACAACTGTCCATCTCCAGCAAGGCGACTGGCAGGAGCTGTTTTCAGTTTAGTATTCATTGACAATACTATGTATTGTCAATGAATACTAAAAACTATCTACTGAGCTGTCAAAGCTTGTCTTGCAATCTCACACATCCATAGATGAAAGCGACATATTGGCTCTTTCTTGGAGGTAAATCAACTTTCGGTTCTGGCACCGTACGGCAAAGCACCGCAAAAGTTGGATTATTTTAACTCTTGCGACACACCCGCCGCACCGCATCCACATTTTGCCGGTTCCGGTAGATTTGCCGCAGTAGTGCGCGCATTGCTTCCTTTTGAAATAAATGGACTTCCGCCGCAATGCAACCAGTTTGCCGGACCTGGTGTGAATCCAGCTTTACAATCTGTTTTAGGCAATCCAGTGCGCGTCAGCTCGCAACCGAAAGACTATATGGACAAAGTAAAGAATTGTGAAGCCTGAAACTAAGTATAAAAATGCTTTGTTATAAAGTTTGTACATACAATTGCCCCATAGACTACATTGATTTCTTTCCATTTTAGCAAAACAATTATTGACCATGTGTAAAGCCAGTAGCCAAATGTACATTTTCTGCTTAATTTTAACTATTGAAGAGGCATTTTCAACATAAAGTAACTAGGTATTTCTTTTTCATTTAATGTTTTATGTATTCGGGTTCATATACTGTACAAAGAGTGAAGAGCACCCCATACTGTTCAGTTGTATAAAAACAAATATACTGTGGATAAATATACTATACATAGGATGAAGGATGAGACAGCCATGTGGAAAAACATAATTATGTTCAAATGACAAAAGAATGACAAAAAAAGTATGAAAAGAAAGGCGAAATATAATGTTTAATGGATTTAAAAAAGGTGATTAAAAAGAATATAAAAATTGCTCCAGCCTGTAGATCAGTGCAGTGCAGCTGAAAGGGGCTGCATATCAGAGAGATTCAATTACAGTCCAATAATCAGCTCAGATTCCCTGGACCCTAACCCAGAGACGACAAGTGGGCTGGGCCATGATGGTGCTGCAATCCAACCTCTGCCTCAGCTAAAGTACATAGTGATCCACTCTGTTTTCTCTCCACAAAGCTGTTCATCACCTTCTCTTTCTCTGTCGCCTCATCTCGCTTTCTTTGCAACTCTCCATCTTTTTTTATTTCTGTGTCCCCTATCCTCTTTGTGTCTTTTCCCGTTTGCTCTCTTGTCTCCTGCAGAGTGCTGTATTATGGCATTTTGTTCTTATTCTCTCCCTCCTCCGTATCCAATTCATGTCAGTTATTCCGTTCATCAACGTCTCTAAACAAATCCTGACAAGTATTCCCTGTGTTTCTTATCTCCGCCACCTACAGTCACAGCTGAACCCACCAAGTGATCTTCTCATACGAAGGATAATTCTCTGTTCCACACATTTCTAGTCATACCAAAGGTAAGAGTACTTTTCTGGGTTTGGCTGAGTTCACAAATTTTGGAAAGTTCCTCATCAAGGTCAAAATGATCAGGTAAAAGAAGTTCATAACTTACCTGTAAACTCTAAAATAAAAACAAAGAGTAAAATATTACTAAGTATGGTCATTGGTTAGGAATGAACTCCCCTTACCAGGTAAGTTAGGTTGTAACTGTGAACTTCCCAAAACGGGTGAACCCAGCAGGGTACTCTTACTTTTACACACCTCTGAACGTGAGTAATGTTTAACTTGTTATATCCCATGACTTTGCACAATAGGAAACAGGGACACAATATCATCTACCGATAATTGCTGATGGTGTGTTAACATTGTTTACAGTACAGTACTACAGTAGCCGCTGTGCTGTCTTAACTAATATTTTGCAAGTAAACAACATCATATTTTTCACACAAGCTAAGATATATGGGAATCAGTGTGTGTTTCAGCAAAAAAAAACGTTTTACAGCAGGAGCACTACTCTTAAGCTTATATATGTGGTATGAATTATATATTTTTCAATTTTGCCAATATCATTTTATTATTTTGTTTGCTGTCACATAAGACGTAAAAAACATGTATATTTTAGTAGTACTTTTCTGACTGGATAATGTTTTACTTGTAAAGCTTAAGAGGGCTCCTTCACTTTTAATTAAGTTAAATCTAGAAATCAATACTTTAACTTTACCCACGCCTAAGGGTACAAATGCTTCTATTAAATGCCTTTATTTTCTTACCTTAATTTGCTTCATCCGTAAACAATAGGTCTGTTTGGTTGTCGCTGTGGTTCCCAAACATTTGTTCTTATTTTCATGTATAAATTAAAAGGCATGTAGCTCATTAAGTCATTAAGGAGCACCCACTAAGCAGATTAAATATTACTTGATACATTGAGCAATATTTGACCACTTCATCACACAGTTTCATCTTATTTAGTGCAAGGAATCAAATGGGGTATTCAGCACTATTTTCCATATAACAATAACATAATTACAACATATTGTACTTTTCCTCTACTAATCTACTCATTGGAGTAGGACAGAAAAATGCCAGGGATGAAGAAGCTCAATTATGGAAGTATGGTTTGAGCAAAGCCTGCACTACCTTTAGATTCGGACAATCCCTCTTTCTTTCTCACCAGTCCAGGTCGACCTGGGTCCCAGGATCATGCTTCATGACTACATACAGTAGGTTTAGGAATTCTAGCTGTTCCTGTATTCAGTCTACCTGGTTGTTATTAATGTGGCTGCTGCCTGATTAATTTTATCTCACAGTGTCCACAGTTCACCTGATCACATTGCTGTTTTGTTTCAGAAGTCTCTTATTGTCTCATACCCTGCTTTCCCCGTCATTGCTTTCGCCCATCCCTATGACTACCAGTTTCTTTATGTTCTTTTGCAATTTCAATGGGATCAATATACATTGTTATTTACAGTACCATGGAGTACTTAAGATGTTTAAGCACTCTAGAGGCTATATGTACTCAGTGATTAACTACACAATGACACCAAATCCTCAATAGATAAAGCCATTGGCCTGAAACTGATGTATTGTTTTAAACAATAAAGTTGAAATCATGGAAGGAAGAGATACTGAATGCGTTACTCTTTAGATCAGACTAGAAGACTGTAATTACCCTAATGTCCTGTCTCAGGGTCTTAAATCTGCGGTTAAGACTCAATACCAAAGCACATTTTTGACATGTCTGTTCGTTTTTTGTCTGCTCGTTTTTTTGTCTTTCTTTCTTTCTGTCTATCCTCCAAGCTGCAAACCCGGATTCAATTACTACTATATAATCACTTTTCATCCCCAAGGCTTGACGTGTCTCTTGGTCTGGAAAGAGAAAAACTCTGATTACTTTCTGACCTTGACTCTTTCTCTCTTTCTTTCACGCACGCGCGCGCACACACACACACGCACGCGCGCGCACACACACACACACACACACACACACACACACACACACACACACACACACACACACACACACACACACACACACACACACACACACACACACACACACACACACACACACACGATTGTCATCCTTTACATCAACTTAATAACACCACCATTATGTATCAGTTTTAGTAAAAACTCTTAAATTTTTTTTTTAAAGCTAATACATAGGGACTTCTTTTTAAAGATGACCTTTACATGTTTTTATAGTATTTGTGATTATGGCACGTTACAAATCAACAATAATGAACTATGATCTGATGCAGAAAATTTATCAGTCCCATCCTCAGATTCGATGAGTTTGAGTTGTATCAATTGTGTATGCCAAATAAACACTCAAGGTAACCAAGACTGTAATTAGGCAATATAATATACTGTAAGCCTATGACTCTTAATACTGATGGGCAAACAACTGGTATCAGTTTTGTTCTTTTTTGCTGAGACCACCTGTCGCCATAAATCGGAGAAATCCCAGAGATGCCTCGGCCAGACCCAGACCTTGCATACCAAAGGGTGAATCATCAAGAGCTCCACTTTCACAGAAAACAGCTTTGTGTTTTAAGACCCACATATATAGACTCAACCAAATGCAGTTCAGGAAATGTGATTTAAAGGTCTGAGATTACATTCATTTAGAGAATGATTAAAACACTAATTGGAGAATATCAAAATTGTCAATTTTTAAAACACAGAGAAATCTATTGTATCAAAAATCAACTGTAGTATCAAACATGCTCTGCCATTACAAAAATTCTCCAACTGGCAGTTTCTAGTAGTGTAGGATATTGCATTAGATTTTGGCATTGAGATCCAGCCTCTTTTGTTCCTGGCAACAACAACAATTTTTTATCATATTGTTTGTATTTTTCACTTTGAAATTCTGTCATTTTTGTGGGCGTAAGCCTATTTGTCAAATAAATATTATCATGTAGTGTATTACAGATTGTGTTCTTTTTTATCTGATTGTCTTAGAATAATGTAATAATATAGTGGTCCTTGTTCAGGATATAATTTATATGTAGACCAGTGGTTCTTAATCCTTGTCCTGGGGACCCACAGCCATTCCATGTATTAGATGTATCCTAGAGCTAGAACACCTGAATCAACTCATCAAACTCTTGGCTGCTGAAATCAGGTGAGCTGGTTTAGGGCTACAACAAAACTGTGAGATGGCTGTGGGTCCCCAGGGCAAGGATTAAGGACCACTGATGTAGACTGTTTTTGTTCTGTAATCATTGAATAATGTTACATATTATGTATTTTTGTATGTTTTGGACCCCAGGAAGTCTTTCTGCTTCTTTTGACAGTGGCTAGTGTGAATCCTATAGTCTTAATCCTCTGGAAAAAAATAATTCCAGCATCCACACAGTGCACTATGCGAAGACATCAATGAAAGGAACAATAAACATGTTACCAAAAGAAGAAAAACTGAGTTAAACAAGTGTAATCACATTTGAAAATTGTCTTTAGAATCTACTAAAGATTGTAATTTTAAATTGGTATGTCCATGGCTGCATGCCCATAGTTACCTAAGCCTTCTGCCATTGAAAAAAATATATTCTTGTTGAAAACTCCTTTATACCAGTTTTTCTCAAACTTTTTTCAAAATTGTAGCCACTTTGAATTGCTTTTTTAAGCCAAGTACTCCTAGATTTGTGCAAAATATTTTTGGTAGAAAAAAAGGCTATATAAAGAGGTACAATACAGCGCCGGCAGTGGGTTTCACTCAACAACATTTTTTAAACAAAAACATTTAAATGCTACATTTCAAATGTTTAGAATTCATCAATTAATTAATTCATTATTATAGTATAATTATTTTAGGAATTATGCATGACATATTTTTGAATTAGCAGTTTAGCAAAAAATTTCACATACCCCGTGCAGTATTCCAAATTAACCCTAGGTGTACACGTACCCCCATTTGAGAAACACTGCTTGATACCATACAAAATGGATATGTTTTCAAAAGGCACAGCTAGGTTTACATTATTTGTTATGGGACTCTGGTGTTGTTGTGGGACTCTAGTTGGGTGGATTATGGTCTTCATATCTTGTCCCAGTCACCAGCAACTCCTAATAGAGGTTGGACAAATCGGACATCCAATTGAAAGGCTCGGATAATTTATTACTTGTCTAAAAAGAAAAAAGTGAAGACAGAAGCATGGAAGAAATCTTTTTTTTCTAAATCAAGAAAGCAGCCTTTTCTAAAATGCATGTCAGTGTCTGCCGCTTTGAAAAAATGTATACAATGGAGAAAAAAAGTTTGCACAGGAAAGAATAGTGCACAAAGGCAAAAGGTGACCATGACTACCGTGTTCAGAATGCCACTGTGCTGCCGTTCAAGTGGGTCTCCAAAGACTCATAAATAAAGATAACACGCCACGGACAAGTCTGGGTCAGGGGATGTACAGAACCTCAGGCCATGTGTGGGCTTCTTTTTAAAACAGGGAAAACATCTGAAATCCCCTTGAAAAATGAGAATAGACAGAGAAGCTAGTCTGGGAGGTATCACACACACCACAGTGGGGCCCTCGTCAGAGAAGGCACTCAACTGTGATAGAACCAAGGGATGGTTTGAGGATGAAAGGACATTTTGTTCTTTGGTCCCTTTTTCAAAAGTATCTCCAAATGGTCATTATCTGCAGAGAGCTATTATAGGAAAGGTGATACTGTATAGAGTATTAGCTGAACAAATCTAATGTCAATTTATGAATTGTATTTGCTAAATTGCTAAACGTTTTCAACTACTATGCATGGAATGATGGAATCTCCTCTGGAGAACCTTAAAATAGCATCTATCATCTAAATTCAAGAGTCTCTTTTTGTGTGCATTCCTGAGCGGGTCTTTGATTCCTTTACAGGAAACCTGACCTTGTTCTCACCGATTTTCTCTCCTTCCATTTTTCCCTCACACAGATCCAAAGGCTCCTGCATCCGCATTTGCATAGGGACATTTTTCTCATGGACGACTTAAAGGAGGAAACACAACTCCACCACTTCTAACTCTGCTCTCCCTGTATTTACTTTCAAAGCTTCGGCTCTAAACACTCTGGTCAAGGGCAAATGCAGATTAATACAGTGAATGTTTGTGTGTGTGGTGTGAGACAGAGTGACAGAAAGCATTTGTGCTTGACCTTGCTACCTGGCAGTAAGAATGCACTACGTTATGCAGGGTGAAGCGCGACCATTGGAGGAGCAACACAATATCACCCCGCGTGTATATATTACAGAAGGTTGCTTTAGAGAAACCAAATAAAATATTCAGTTGCTTTACAGTAGATACGCAAATATGGGGAACGTTGTAAGGTTAGGCAACCCTCCAAAAATGGGTGCAGGGAATGGTTAAGGTTAGGCAACACTCCAGTGTGGTTAAGCTTAGTGATATGTTTAGTCATATCTACAACACACAATGTTAACATTTGTACGACACGTAAAAGCTATGCGTACCTATTATATGGTACTTTGGCGTATATAACTCACAGAAGGTTTGCAGTTGGCCTCTCTATAGCACGATAAAACAACATTGTGTTATATGTATGCATAGGGTGAGATCGGGCTCGGAGGAGAAAGTCAGGGAGATTACATGAAACACGGTAGGGGTTTTAATGACAGAAACGGTTTTACCATGCTTCCACAAAAAACATTAGCGAAAGTCAACAAGTTAGCTTTAATAACAGAAGTGTACAATCTAGACGTGAGAACCTAAGTATGTCATAAAAGTGTGATAGCCATAGTTTACCATACAGTGAGTTACGTTGTTGACAAATTCCTGTACAGCTTACTGACTTATGTAGCAAACTACATAAAGCTGAAAATGACATACCGGTTGTTCAATCTGATTTATTTTCATGTATTACTGTTATTTTGCTCATTACCCATACAAATGTGTTTTAATATCGAAAAAAATCATTGATAATGATTGTGAAAGTTAGGGCTTGAGAGATGCTTTATATTTACAGCAGTAATTAATTTACTGTATTTCCTAGCGCGAGGCAGCGATCAGGGCAGCTAAGCTGAATGAGTTCCTATCCAGCATCACAGGTTGGTATTGTGCTGCTCACGCACACACGTAGCTGAACGCGGCAAACCGAAACCCTGCACATAAAGTTAAGATTATGTTGATCTCTCCATCATTGCTTATAGAACAATATTAGGAGATCCTATATCAAAAGTAGCATTAACTAGATACCTGAGTAATGATTAAAAGAGTACGTTTGTCGACATTTCTTGATACTGGATAGTTTCTGGGTACTGAAGCCAAATGAGGTGCCAGCTAACAGCAGACAAAACAGCTAGACTTAAGCTAACTTGTTAAACTTACTTGCCCAGTCACTGATGGTGAGCAACAACCACAAATTACTTCAGGTCTGTGAGTTGATTAAAGTTAAAATTTTTCTGAACCTACTGTAGAATCCTGCATCATGGAGAGAGGAAGAGGAAACAATATACAACTTTTTTCAAAGGTCAAAGTTCAAAGTTCAAAGTGGAGAAGTGGGTATAAGCTCTTCAAACTTTTTTCAAGGGTGAGTTGCGCTTAGTAGTTGATGTTGGGGGAAATTGTGGACATACTGGCTAAGTAAACACTGTTTATTCACACATGTCTTCATGAATATGTATTTAATATAGCCAAAGGTTTTAACATAAAAATGTATAAGTAAGTAAAACAATATTTTGCACCTTAGAGTACAGTTAAAAAGGCCAGCTGACAGCTCAGCTTAGTCCAGCCATGTACAGCCCAGCTCAGATCAGCCAAGTAAATGGGCATTTCAATCCAGGTTTAAAGTAGTTTTGCTGAATACTTGTTATCAGATTGTGCTACATTCTGCAATTCTGAACGATATATACAATAAAACATCATAATAAAAACTAATCATCAAATCAAATGTAACATTTTAACCAATTAATGCAACAGTCTATGTAGCATAACAAACAAATTGAATAATAGAGCATTTTACAAGTCAACCTTAAGACTTTCACATTCATATCTAATATATTCATGTTGTAGGCTAACTAAATCAAAGCATTAACATGCCACTGAAAAGTTGTGTCCCTTTTCTAGACAACGGTGTATAAATAGTTTCCCCAAACATTTTGTTTCGGATTATGGAATAACTACTTTGAAACAAAGTAAAACATCTACCAAATTGGTGCAGTCTTTTTTGCAGGGTTGGGGTTACCCGCTAGCGTATACCCACTTCTCCAGACATCACTACATTACTGGGCCTAGCCCAAACCATGAAAATCAGCCCAAGACCATTATGCCTCCTACACCATTAGTAAGGGTGTCCACAAAATTTTGCAAGGTAGTCTACGGTATGTATTATAATGACATTTTAGGGGACCCCCTGAGAGTCCTAAGTCATTTCGAACCCTGGCTACAGACATACCATGTCAGCTACAGGCATGTATGTCAGCTACAGGCATGTATGTCAGCTACAGGCATGTATGTCAGCTACAGGCATGTATGTCAGCTACAGGCAAACATAATGACTGCTACAGGCATACCGTATGTCAGCTACAGGCATAACGTATATCACCTACAGGCATATTGTATGTCAGTTACAGGTATAACGTATGTCAGCTACAGGCATACCGTATGTTGCTTAGCGTAAATAATAAAACCTTACATCGTGACTTTCCGGCAGTCTTTGTGGTTTTTATGAGGAAAGCAAATCGTGTACAATTGTAAACATAACAAATAACCAATCAAGTCACAGTAACACACTTTAGTTATTATCCAGCATCAAATACAATAATATCTGATAAGGTTGGTTATCTGGTACCTGGTTCAATTGTGTAACAAGTTAAGAGCATGCTAAAATCATTATTTTGCTCACTTAAAAAAATCAATTTTCTTTAACATTGGGAACTAAACTGTTTTTCAAATGAGTATATTCACCAATCATCCTTAAGCCTTCCACCCTCTACAACCCCCTCGTGTATCCTAGGGTGAAATACCATCATTGTGGTTCTTTCTTGTCATTGCCACAAATAAGAATATTGGCTGTATATTGTGTAGGGGTCTTCATTGTAGCTTGTTAGAGCCCAGGACTAGGGATAGTTTCGATTGGCTCCTTATATCTTAGTAAGCCGCGCTGCTGCTCTCTAATTGTCTGTAATAAAGTAACTTTGTGAAACTAATAAAAACTTCAGATCTAGCCCTGTGTCTACCCACATTGCTTAATCTGGTCCATTGGCACATCCAAACATACGTAAACAAGCCTATTTATCTGTCATATATCTGAAGCTGGTTGTATTCTAACATTTTATCATGTTGTAAATCCACAGTGCCATAAAACTGATGACTATCTTGAACGTTTTGGTTAATAACAAAATTGAGCATTCCAGTGAGACTGGATGTATTGTGAACTCTGAGACCAGAAGGTGTAGTGGATCAATCTAAGACAAAAATGAAAAGGACTAACACAGCAATCTATTCTGGAGAGCTCTCCATAGCACATATTGATGGTTCATACTGGAATACCATTTCAACAGACAATAGACGTGACACTTATAAGCCTCGTCTGACACTACGCTGCATGGTGAATGTAGCCTGCCATGAGAGCTGGGTGAAGTCCCAGTCCAAAGCACAGGTAGTATAAGTACAACATGTCATCTGCATCACACCAGCCAGAAACAAGGCTTTCCCATGCCACATGATTACCCTGCCACTGACGCCTCTGTGCATCATAACGCACCACACCAGTGATTAATGTCACGCACTAGTCAGGCCCTAACACTTCACTAACAGCCAATGCCCTCCAGGTAACAGGGGAGACTGTCGTGTGTGTGTGTGTGTGTGTGTGTGTGTGTGTGTGTGTGTGTGTGTGTGTGTGTGTGGATACACGAGTCAATCATGACCAAACATTTCTGCCACTTGAACAGTTTCACTGCCTGTTCTGTGGCCTTCAGCAGCTGGCCATCTGTTGCAAATAGATTAATAGGAATATAGTCTTCACATCACATGTAAACTAAATAGATGCATTGCACACATTTGCATCTAGATTTACCATACCCTTTGCATACCCGTAGATTTACCATTCGCATTGCATCTAGATTTACCATACCCTTTGCATACCCGTAGATTTACCATTCGCATTGCATCTAGATTTACCATACCCTTTGCATACCCGTAGATTTACCATTCGCATTGCATCTAGATTTACCATACCCTTTGCATACCCGTAGATTTACCATTCGCATTGCATCTAGATTTATTATACCCTTTGCATACCCTTAGATTTACCATACGCATTGCATCTAGATTTACCATACCTATACTGTAAACATGTGCAACCATTAATCCATGTATAATCCAACACCCAGTTCTACATAATTATAAAATTAAAATTCTGGGAATTCGTAAGTGTACTAAGCAAATTAAGGTGATTCTGATTTGTGTTAGTGTATGTGTACGCGTGTGTGTGTGTGTGTACATGTGTGTACATGTGTTTACGTGTGGGTGTGTGTGTACGTGTGTGTATATGTGTTTGTGCAAAGTAAGCAGAGTATGCTGTGTGTGTACGCGTGTGTGCGTGTGTGTACATGTGTATACGTGTGTGCGCACGTGTGTGCGCGCATGTGTGCTGTGGGATGTGTTAATTCCCTGGGAAGCCTAATAATAGCTAAGGAGATATTATAATAATGTGCAAGACCTTAACCACAGTACTGATGGTGTTTCACTTGGAAACACAGCCTTGTCAGGTTAGCTAGTAATTCATCTTGTTGTACATTATTTTCTCCAGGCTACATTTGACAGACTAAAGAGCGAGGGGACAAAATGTAATTAACACATTTGTGGGCCTCTCATTTCCTCTTATGTTCAAGTTGCTGTGCAAAAGAGGAAACAATTTCAGTAAAAGGATATTGTTTCACCTTATCCTTGTAATCCTCTATATTTTCCCATACACACCACATTCCTGGTTAAAAATGAATAATAGTAATATCAGTGGGCCATTCTGCCTATATTATAATATGTGAATTAGCGAGAAAAGAAAGTTGACCGAATTATCTACATTGCAACTGTTGTATGTATGTCTTGTTGTTCAGCAATGGGACCGGACGCAAATATTTACAGATTATTGCGTGGGATTTTAAAAGCTTGGTAACTAGCAAAGGTCACATTTTGTAATGAAGAAAATTTAATTGAATACATAGTCTAGACATATTCATCCTTATTTTATACACAATCATTAAAAAATAATAGGCAGCAAAACAATGCTTCCTCTAGCTTGCTGCTCCCATTTGAGTCATACTGCAGTATCAGCCATTTATTCAATGAGAACTTTAACCCTACCCCGCTGGTAATACATTCTTTAACAGTGCATTTCATAATATGGCAACAAAGTACAAAAATATTTCCATTCCTGTAAAAATAGTGTCGTGAACGCGTGCATGTAATGTATGCTGAATCAGCACTATGTCAATGCCCCCAATGGAAAAACCTGGTAGGTTCCGGAACCTTCCGGAGGCAACCAGCAGGGCCAAATCTGCCCTACACAAAGATATAGAAAAGCCTTTGCAGGGCAGCTTGGGGGAGAAGCTGAATGCCAAAGGGAGAAGAAGGAGTTTGTGAAAGCATACTGCCCTCAAAGCTGCTCTGTCCCAACAACATGGGATGTGGGAAGGCAGAAGCACGACAGTCAGAAGAAGAAGAATAGTGTAAAGGCAGCAAATACAATTCTGAAGAGATATCCATTCCTCAGAGATGAAACCCCCGGAGAATGGTTTCCATTTCTCTAACCTCCTTGGTTTTATCGAATAAAATGCCCTGCAGGGCCTTAAAGCATTGCAACAACTCAGTTTCACTCCCTCTAATAATAGTATAAAATAAGAATAGTTATGCTTATCCCTGAGCAAGGTTAAGTAGTTACACAGTTACTTGGGGGCCAAATTATGGATTATTTTATGAGCCTGAAGGTGTGAAAAGCAGCAAGAGAGAAAAGATTACTGGAATCATCTCCGGATGAAGATCAGAGGTGTCTCTCTCTCATATCTTCTCACACGAACACGACAGCAAGAAACAGACATGACCTCTGACGAGCCAACAGACATGAAAAGGACAATATAGGATTAAGATGGAATCCCACCACAGCGTCTCTGACACTTGTCAGATGTGGCAGGGCTGGCACACTATTATGGATTACAAAAAGAAAGCCAGCAGTTAGTTGCCCAGGAACACTGACTCTTCAAGGAAAACAGCAATAAACCAAGCCTGAGAGCCCCTGACGTCCTGGAATATTTTTTTAAAATGCTTTCTTTCGCTGATGATTTTAGACCTTTAAACCAGTGTCTGCGTGGCATAGTGGGTTAAGTCGCTGCCTTACAGGACAAACTACACTACATCATGATAGTCAGTGGTTCAGGCCTGACTATGGCTTCTCCAACTTTGCCCGGACCTCCAGCACGAGGCAGCCCAAATTGGCATCGCATTGTCCGGGACTTGGGATAGTTAAGTTGGAATATCTACCTTGCTACGTCGCTCTCCAGCGACTCCTTGTGTGCAGTTTGGGCATCTGTATATTAAATCATGGAAGTATAGTTGGTGAGTGTAATCATCCTGTGTATGTTCTGACTAAAGTGAACCATGTGAGCGCCCTTCACCATCCCGGATCTGTCAAGTGGGCCTTAGGGAGCTGCCAACATAGCAGAGACAGTGGAGAAATTTTGACAAAAACAACTGGGAGGGGAGAAAAATTGGGGAAATTATAAAAAGAGGTTAACACAGATGGAATAGCAGGGTGTATTCTCAGAGGACCCGCAGATCAGGTTGTGTATCCACAAACATTTTTAATCGGTTATTTTCCCAGTCTGTAATCAGTTTAAAGCAGACCTCCAATAGACTAAAATAAAATATGCTGAAAGGCTGATCATGGCATACATTGCTAACATCATTACACACACCCTGGACTGACTGCAATTCAAATACTGACCCAATAGATCCACAAATACACTAAGCACTTCACTTACTTCTGCCTGTCCGGTGACTACAGCACAGTGTTAAACAGCATAGTGCCCTTCCACCTAAAAGACATTGGATCTGGACACCTCCCTACGCAACTGAATAATGGAATTCCTGACGAGCCGCTCCTCAGGTCACAGTAGGCCCGAGCAGGTCCGCCACACGAGCTGTAGTACGGCCCCTCAGTAAATAAGAACTGGTTGTTAGTCAACTTGCCTGGTTAAATATCTGTAACATTTAAATAAAACGAGTGTGCCCTTCTGTGTACCCATTTTACTCAGTAGTGCTTAGCCATGCATAACTCCAACACCACTAATCAAGTTAGCTGATAACACAACAGTGCTAAGCCCAGTGCTTAATTTGTAAATCCAAAGGACCGGGAGAAGGATCCGATGGGCTCAGATGTACTGGAATGAATGGGAAAAAAGAAAAATACAATGCAGCAGTGCAGCAGACCGATTAAACAGCTCTGGAGCCTCACAGTGTAAACCAGTGGAAAACAGAGCTTTGTTCATCACCATTGATACTCAGCAGTAATGATATGCATACAGAAACATTGATTGGACTTTAGTCAGATCATGTACAAGATGATTACACCCAGCAACTATACTTACGCGATTGAATTCACAGACGCCCGATCTGCACACAAAGAGTCGCTGGAGGGCTATGTGGCAATGTAGATAATTCGACTTGTCTATCCCATATTCCAGTGCAATGCCAATTTGCACTGCCTCGTGGTAGGGGTCCAAGCAAAGTTGGAAAGCCATAGTCAGGGTCGAACCACTAACTATGACGACGTATACTGTCCTGCAATGCAGCGATTTAGCCCACTATGCCATGCGGACCCCAAAACTCTCATGCTTTTTATTAGAATGTTTACAGTGCCAATGGCAAACAGTGATGGAAAAAGACAAATCATGCGAAAGAGCTAACGGATCTGGCAAAAATAGGTCCTAGATACAGTACATCATGACAGTCAGTGGTTCGATCCTGACTATGGTTACTCCGTCTTTCCCCGGACCTCCAGGATGAGGCAGTGCAAATTGGCAAAGCACTGCCCGGAATTTGGGGTGGATAAGCCAAATCATCTACCTTGCCAGGTTGCTTTCCAGCAAGTCCTTGTGTGCAGATCGGGCGGCGTACATGATCTGACTAAATACTTCTGTGTTGGATGAGGGTGTCAAAAGACTCAGAGACTCGGCGACATGTGATTGGATGAACTGTGTGCACACCCCTCACCATCCTACCTCTGTTCAAGGTGTTGTGGAGCTCCCGACAAAGGAGCGTCAGTGAGAATTGGGAAGGGAAGAAAATGGGGGGGCGGAAAAAAATCATTTTTTTTGTTCTGGGAACAAACTGCACCAAATCGAAGATGTTTCGAATCCTATTCTGGCAAGATCTGGCACAAATTAAGCACCAGGTAAGCCTAATAACTAAGCAATGCTAGTATGGGTCCAGGATAGCAAACTTTGCCAAATCATCTACAAAAATGAAGAGGCTGATCCTGGACACTGAGAACAAGCATCCCTTGGCCCCAGGGCCGGGGTGGGTAATCGAGAGAACCGGGAGAATTCCCGGTGGGCCGCTAGTTGTTGGGCCGGTAAGGTGGTTCGTGAAAAACTATTTTATAATCGCTATAGGCCTACTTGTTGCAATTCGGACTGGGCCACATGCCTGCAGATGTGAGATAGTGCGCCCCCCTCTTCGAGCGCACCTCTCATTCTCACGTCACACACAAACACGAGAGCTGCTACGCTCCCACGGTCCACATCAAAAGAGCCTTCAATATAGAATTGGTCACCAGACCAGGAATGTCATTTAGTTAATTACGTTCACCCACTTAAACATTATTAACATTATTAAATATTATCTATATTATAATTGCAACAACCTCTTTGCCAAAGAGTGGAATCACGAATGTTTACTCCCTGCGCATGATTAATTTACCGGTAGTCAGTTCTCCTGAGTGCGCCTGACGGCAGAGAGACGCAGCAGACGCGTTAATAATGTCTATTAGCTACTTCATCATATTAGCTAACTCCTGCGCCTGTTTTAGAAATAGAAAAACTCTTCCAAAACAAAGCAGACTGTTGGAAATGAGTTTTCAAAACGGTAAAGTAAATAGTCGCTGATATTTCAGTCCGTTGTCTATCTATCTTGCTCTACAGTCAGTCAGTAGTTAGCCAGCATGCAAGAGCTCATTTTGGTAGTTTTTGTGATTTTTTATGTGAAAATAACTGCTGTGCAACACTGAAAGCTGGTTAGTGGAACTTTTTTTCATAAAAAAGAAATGGGCAGTATATAACCTCATTCTTCAAACTTAACATTTACCTTATTTTGATCAAGACTCTGTATTTACTGCAGTCGTCTAATTACTGAGGATATTTTGTTTAATAGTGTTAGCATATACATTTAAGTTGTCTCTGTAAATAAATAAATAAATAAAATATGTACAATAGGAAATAACACTAGTAAAGCGATTAGATTATTTGCAGTTACTATTTACCCCATCACAAAATGGGCTGGTGCACCATGAAACTCCCGGGCTGAAAATGTTTCCCACTCCGGCCCTGCTTGGCCCCATTCTCGTTCACAGGGCTGAAGTGGGATTGGTCAAAAGCTTCAAGTACCTCGCAGTCCACATTAGGACTCTACATGGTCCACGTTCAGAGTGACAAGTAAATGGATTGTGCCTAAGAATTTCATGATAAGATCTACACTGGTAAAATCTACACAAGTTTCAGACCAATTTTTATTAGCCAGTGAAATGATGTAACAGCTCTTACGTCTTTATCGCTCTCTCATTCACACAAACCTACACATACTACAGAAATATATTTTTTTGCAACTGGTTAGGAAATGCAGCAGATCACCATGTCAAACCAAATAAGACAAAGGAAAGGGAAAATGTAATTACACTGCATTCCAAATTATTATGCAAATGATATTTTACACTGATTTTCCTAATTAATCAATGACAGTCAGTAAAATGTTCAAGTCACCAACCATAAGGGTATAATTCAAATTTCATAGAACCAATGAAAATAGTATTTCTTTCAAAAATTAAAAAACTCAAAATGCAACTGTTCCAAATTATTATGCACAACAGAGTTTCAAAACATTTTATAGGTTGTAAAGAACCGAATATTGTTATTTGTTGAATTTGCAGCATTAGGTCATATTTACTGAAATCAAAAGCTATTTCAATTAAACACATCTTAACAGGGCAAATTACGTGTTAACATAGGACCCCTTCTTTGATATCCCCTTTACAATTCTTGCATCCATTTAACTTGTGAGTTTATGGAGAGTTTCTGCTTGAATTTCTTTGCAGGATGTCAGAATAGACTCCCAGAGCTGCTGTTTTGATGAGAACTGCCTCCCGCCCTCATTGATCTTTTGCTTGAGGATGCTCCAAACGTTCTCAATACGGTTGAAGTCAGGGGAGGATGGGGGCCACACCATGAGTTTCTCTCCTTTTATGCCCATAGCAGAGGTATTTCTTGCAGCACGAGAGGGTGCATTCTCATGCATGAAGATGATTTTGCTACGGAAGGCATGGTTCATCTTTTTGTACCATGCAAGAAAGTAGTTAGTCAGGAACTGTAAATACTTTGCAGAGGTCATTTTCACACCTTCAGGGACCCTAAAGGGGCCTACCAGCACTCTCTCCATTATTCCGGCCCAAAATATTACTCTGCCACCTCCTTGCTGACATCGCAGCCTTTTCGAGACATGGTGGCCATCAACCAACCATCCACTACTCCATCCATCTGGACCATCCAGGGTTGCACAGCATTCATCATTAAACAAGACTGTTTTAAAATTAGTTTCTGCTTGTGAGCATTGGTTAGGCGTGGCCGAATAGTAGGTTTATGCACAACTTCAAGCCTCTGGAGGTCCTACACCTTGAGGTTAAAGGGACTCCAGAGGCACCAGCAGCTTCAAATACCTGTTTGCTGCTTTGTAATGGCATTTTAGCAGTTGCTCTATTAATCTGATGAATGTGTCTGGCAGTAACCTTCCTTCATTATGCCTTTATTTGCACAAACCCGTCTGTGCTCTGAATTAGCCACAAATCTCCTCACAGTACAATGATCACGCTTAGGTTTTTGTGAAATATCTAATGTTGTCCTACCTTATCTAAGGCATTGCACTGTTTAACGCTTTTCCGCAGCAGAGAGATCATTTTTCTTTCCTATTCTGCTTGAAACCTTTGGCCTGCTTAATAATGTGGAACATCCTTCTTAAGTAATTTTTTGTGCTCACCTGGCAAACTAATTATCACAGGGGTCTGAGATTGATTTCAGTGATCCAAAAAGACCGGCGACACAATACCATCCATGAGTTTGATTGAAAAACAAAATATTTAATGTTTATGACACTTAATTCTAATTTGCATAATAATTTGGAACTGTTTAATTCCCTACGACCATTAGCAAGTTGGTAGACCATTATATACATTTCATATGCATTATGTCCTTCAATTGAGCTCTGACCACACAATACCATTTGCATCACTTAAAAGTTTTCTTTTGAATAATTCCTCTTATACTTATCTTTCCTTCGCTAACTCTCAAATCGGTAAGACATTTTAAGATGAAGGCACACCGCACCTACAGAATTGTAGGGCTTGCCTCCAATCGCTAACTCACCTCATGCTGTGATTTGTGGACCACCTGCTAGTAAACGTTTCTCTGGGAAAATCCTAAAAGAATCCAGTTGCTAGCTCTGAGAGGTGTTAAGTGCTCTCACATCTTAATGCTGACTACGCCTGTGTATGTGCAGCTACTGTACCTTTAGAAAGCACAGGGAAATTATTTAGCATGAGAAGATAACTGCAGAAAATTGCATGAAGTACATTTGGTGGAAACTATTTTGTAAAAACCCAATTACGTGAAATATGAATGTAAATGAAGGGAAATTACATTTGAAGGGAACTACGTAAATGAGATAACCGAATTATGTGAAATAGGAACTGTTAGTGTTCATGACATAGCATTTAAATACGGTAGCATAAATGTTTGCTGTGGCGGGGTTTGGGATGTTGTATGGGCATATGAGTTTCTGACTCTCATCTCGGTGTTTGCAAGTTCAAATCCAGATGGAAAGTGTGTGTGTGTGTTTTATTCTCCATATCAGGTTGATGAACATGGTTACCCATGTGTTTCTATAAACAGGCCATTGTCTGTTTTTTGTCATGTTAACCCTAACCTTAATCCTAAGTAATGCCATGCCTAACCTTAACTGTTAGTCACCACATGCCTAACCTTAACCCTAACCTGAACAGTGCCATGCCTAACCTTAACTGTTAGTCACCACATGCTTTACCTTAACCCTAACCTTAACTGTTAGTCACCACATGCTTTACCTTAACCCTAACCTTAACTGTTAGTCACCACATGCTTTACCTTAACCCTAACCTTAACTGTTAGTCACCACATGCTTTACCTTAACCCTAACCTTAACTGTTAGTCACCACATGCTTTACCTTAACCCTAACCTGAATAGTGAATGTTCAAATATAATTTCATGGAATGTATGGAATGTGTGAAATGTTCTCATATGAATCCACGCAATGAAAAATGAAGGTGCAACGTAAAAGAAAGACTAATATTCATTTAGAATAATTTGAAAACAATTCATGTTTTCAAATTAGTTTCCTGAGAACATATTTAAAGAGAATCTCTGAGATGTATGGTTGGAAAAAACAGCTGTATGTCCAAGCTCAGAATCAACCAAGGTCAAAAAGTGTCTCCAAATGTTTTAAATAAGACCAACATCCTAAACAAACTAAAAAATAATGAGTCAATTATTGCTGTTTCTGTAGAAGATGCCAGAAGTTATTTTACTCTTGTTTGATCATTGGCCCAGCTCTGGTTGAGGTTATTCCACATTCATTAATCACATACTAACACTTGCATAATTGCAGCAATCAGTGGCACCATGTAGAATGTAATTAAATAGAATAACCATCAGTTTTCAGTGATAATTGTTTACATTTTCCTTAAAATCATACAAACTAATCCATAAGATACACAGTATTATCACAACATTTTCTTTCTTTGACATAAGACCATGTAAGATGTTCAACATTTTGAAAGCAGTATTTCAATTGAAAAAGGAAAACGACATATTTCTTTTTGTGCAGGCTGACTTAACAACTTTCTCATCATTGCTGAACCTTCATTTCTCTTCTGTCCTGTGTTTTCTTAGTATCCTACATAGGTTAGATCAACACTGAGGCAAATTCATGGAAAAGTTATACCCACTGAAAAGTAAAAACAAAAAGCTGTTTGTTAAGGATGTTGATAGACAGTTGGCCTAATCTACAAAGAGAAAACTAAATTGTAGAGCATTAATTTGAGATGGATATTGAAAACGAATAACTGTAAAAAACAAATTTAAAAGGAATCTAAGTCATGGAGCTCACATTGCTATTGTTCTTCTATTCATACAGCATGGTGATGTCTTTTCATTATTTGGCAGGAAAAACATCAGAAAGTGCACAGTAGAAATCATACTGAAACAAGCACGAGGGAGGACATCAAACTGTCCATTTTGAGTGGCACTACAATAATGAATATGGAGTCGTACATTACCACTGAGAAATAATCAGTGTAATAGATTTATCAATCAATGGACCATGATGAATACTATGGGGAGAAAGACAGAAACTGACAACTGTCCCCGCCAGCTTTGAAATTACTTCTAAAAGCATCTATAGTAACCAAACAATTACAAGGTACAACACAATATTTAATGACTGCCGTAGAAAATACTGTAGTATGTGGCTGCTGTTTGATTGTGCGTAATTAAAATGATCATACTCAAGCTCTCGTTTATATCAGCGCAATAAAGTATGTTGTATGTACAATCCCTCAGTGTGTCAGTCATGTAACAAGTCCTGTTTTTGTGATGATGGCAATCAAGCCAACGTCCACTATACATACGTAAATAAACGTTCCTGCTTCTTGTTTCTTTCCTAAGAAAGATGGATTTAATAAGATCATAATAAATACATAGTGACCAGTATGAGTACCGTTTTAAAAACAATGAAATATTTTGGTAGATGGCAGCATACCTCGAAAAAAATAATAAATCCCCCTTGTTACTTTTTACTGAACTCTTTAAGAATGCCATGGTACTGTAGATCTAAACATATGTGTAACCTCTGGCCATGCCCCATTTTATACTGACAGGAAGAATGCAACACATCCAGATAGCTCCAAGGTAGCAGTTACTGTATCACTGGTTGCTAAAGAACTGATTCAGCTCTCCTAATGTTTTATCCCCCTTACACAGTATCATGGTTGCTAAAGAACTGATTGCTAAAGAAATGATTCAGCTCTCCTAATGTTTTATCCCCCTTACACAGTATCATGGTTGCTAAAGAACTGATTGCTAAAGAACTGATTCCGCTCTCCTAATGTTTTACTCCCCTTACACAGTATCATGTCCTGTAATCCTTTAGGTAAGATACTTCACATGTTAGTTTTCTACTCAATGTACAAATGTTCCCTATTGCCTTCTTTTGTTAATTATTTTACTTGTAAGCTGTTGGTTGCAATTCACCTCTGATTATTCTGGGACAACATTTCTCAAGGTTTCAACTGAGAAAATATGTATACATTTTTTAGGTTAGTGGAAAATTGCCCAGAATATTATTTAGTTTTTTTGTACTATGTTTATTTATAGTAAAATCACTCTGTATTGCAAAGGAGCTATATAAACTCAATTAGTGTTTGGGCAAAAGGAGGGATCATTTGCATACATTTGCATGTCATTAGCACATCAAACCTGCTGACTTAAAAGAGATTCCTTGATTAGAAACACCACAAAATTATGTTTCCTTCCTCTGTTTTCAGTTTGCCTCTTTATTTCCTATCATTGTGTGTGCAGGATTGAATGGTGTGCATTTTTCTGTATGTCTTAGCTGCACTACTGTATATACAGTAGTCTCACGGTTTCCTGCTTTACATTATTACTTAACGTCTAATATACCTCTCACCGATGTCATGGCAACCTCTGGTGACAGCTGGGTTGTTAGCCTTGTATTTATTTAAGAGATAGATAAACAGTTGTCGGATAAATACTAAACTAGACAACCATTGGCAGCAGGGCCGGCCCTAGGCATAAGCGAACTAAGCGGCTGCTTGGGGCCCCCTGACCACCAGGGGGCCCCCAATCGAGTGCACAGGTGACTCAGCGTGGTCGGAGGGGGCCCCCAAATCAAATTCTGCTTAGGGCCCCCAAAAGGCTTTGGCCGGCACTGATTGGCAGGTATCACATGTTGAAGAATGCATCTGGTGCTGATTAGAGAAGCAATGCCTGCTCCTGCATGAGTGTCTGCTCCTTCTCTAGGAGTTTAAAAGTGCACAGTGTTTCGGGGTTTAACGTGAGCATGCATACGTACATCTCGCTCCTCGTGTTTGTCCTTAACACGCAATAACTCGTTTTCCGATGAGAGGAGATTACGAAGGGCATTCAAAGACCAAGAATAATTATTTTAGTGAGCCTGATGGTTGTCGTCAACGAACGGACCTTAGATTTTGTATCACCTCCGCTGTGGGTGTAATTGGAAATTCCCTGCTATTTATCAAACCCAACGTGTTAACACAATTGGGCAGTTATCTTGTTAAATCATGTTAATTAGAAAAAGCAATGATGTCAACACTAATCAATTGAAACTTCAAGGTCGGGAAATTGCATTCTGAACTATTGCCTTGAACGGGAACCAGGCCTGAAATAAAAGTGATCTTTGTATCTGATCAGGTAGAAATGAGCCCAAGTGGATTTGTTGGGGAATGTTTTTATTTATCCCAACCCCACACATTTCATCTGGGGTTTTACCTAAAAACAATACTTGTGTGTTTTGTATTTACTGCTATATTTACCGTACAGTGAGAGCTTTTTCACTATTCTGGATGAAAGTTTCACAGAAAATAACACCACTTCTCCATCACTGTTAACGGTATGTTGCATGGTCTGGTCTTGAGTGCTGGTAAGTGTTTGTGTGCAAACCAATGTTGGGATGTTGCCTATATATCTTTGTGCTTACCGGAAGACAACATCACATTCGTACATCCTCTAAACTTGGTCCATGCGCCTCTTTACACTAACAAGGGTAAGGCCTGATATAGGGAAATTATCTTCCTCTAATAATCATTGGTAAGTAGAAACTTACGATGGCTCACTGGTTAACGAGACAGACTTGTATTCTGAAGGTTGCCAGTTCAATTCCTGAGTGGGCCAAATTATGCTGTGTCCTTGAGCAAGGCACTTTACCCTAGGTTTCTTCAGTGGATGTCCCTGTAAATAATTTAAGTCACACTGGATAAAAATCTACTAAAATGTAAATTGGAAGAAAATATATCATTGTCAGATTTACCTTTTCTGAGAGACAGACATTTTGTATGTTGACATTTATGTTTATTTTAATGTGTTGTGTGATTTATTTGTGGAACACCTAGCCAAAAGGTGTTTCTAACAATAAGGTTCACGGTAAGTAAGGTTCAATAATAATAATAAAACAGGAATAACAGCTGTGTCAATACTCTGAACAGTGGGGATGCATTACCAGCCATGAATGGTCCCCGACAGAGGTGTTCAATTCAAAATTAGATTTTTTTTAATGTGTATGGGTAATGAAAAGAGGTATGACTCCTCTGATTTGAGTGTGTTGATCTAACCTTGAACAGAAGGCTGATTAAAATTGGCAAGTGAACATCGGGTCTTTAATTATCGATAATTGCTATGCTATAATCAGTACATCCGATATACGAGACTATGCACATTTGCTCTGCAAAAATTAACATACTTAACGCAAAATGAAGAGGTACTGATCCTCCCATCCTCGCTGGTCTTCTTTCTGAATATTCCCATCCAGGTTGACTCCCCTGGCATGCTGGGATTACTTAATTATGGTTCATTCATACACTCTCTCTGTCTAGCCACAGTAGTGTGACTCATAATTTATCCAATCCCAAAAACATGCAACTGCATCAAAAGCAGTCATTACTCAACGAGTGGGTTCCAGCCATAGAAATGGAATGATTAGAAATGCCATTCCAATTCAAATCTATGTAGCACAATGGTCGGAGCAGCAGCCATTTTGTTGTGTACTAATTGAATCACAGCGCCAAGAAGCTCAATGGCTTTTCTATCCATTCTATTTCTAGGGTTCCAGCGAGCTTCCAGTGGATTCCAGCGATCAATTTCACACGCCAATAGCATCAAGAACAGGCTTGGAAAAATTGATTTTAATATTTCTACTTAAACAAATGAGTTTGTCAGGCTGCCAACATAAAGACATGGGGTGAAATTGATCTGCTGTTTGTTTTACTGTACATGGAAAATGTGCCATCTGTAGTTATTTGGTCAGTGACACTGGTTTCTGATCATTTTGACTCTCTGGCACAATAGATTTCAAATTACACAATGAATGAAAAGGTTGAAATGTCAGCTTTATTTTGAGGTATTTACATCCACAAAACATGAAGCGTTTAGGAATTACATCAGGATTTTATTTACAGTGGTAGCCCCCATTTTAGTATTAAACTGGACAACAGTCTGCATAGCTTTAGGTTTTTGCCCAGGTACTGTACATGTCATAACATCATTAGTTGCAATGCAAATAAGAGCTTGTTTAAGAAAATGCACAAAAGAGCTAACAAGTCTATGAATGATTCTGGGTGTGGTATTTTATTCAGTCTGTTGCTACAGTCTCTTTACATCAGGAGTAAAAAAAGAGAGTCAGTGAATTGCTAATTACATTCCTTAGAAGAAAGAAATAGATATGGCCAAAAACGTGGAAGGTCCTTGATTGGCTAAGAAAATAATCTGATTAGAATTCCTTTGAATAGGAGTTGTGTGTGTCACCTTGTATGTCTGTAACAAGGCCAAACATTCAAGGGTATGTAAACTTTTGATCAGGGCCATTTGGGTGTTATCAGTATGGTTTACAAAGGTGCCAAAAAACTATGTGATAAGTAATGGCTTTGTATGATCGCTACCCTTACATTACAGTCAGATTTGTTTTGCATGAGCAGTCATATTGTGAAAATCAATGCTAAAATTCCACTATTTCTGCCAGGGTAAAACTGTACTTTTGCAGAAGATAAGACTGAACGCGAGCTGTCAGCCTAAACTCAGAATTTACTTTGCAAAATAAAAGCCATCGCTGATAATTGACACAATGCAATGCCTATCACTAGTTAAATGTATTAAATGTAAATAACTTGTTGATGGCTATGTCCCTTTGTCTATTGACCATTTATAAAACGGTCTGTAATTTCTACATGGTTTAAGGATTATGGATGTAAAAAAGTCTTAACATTTTAGTCATTTCAATTTAAATGTGTTGGAATACAGATTCCCATGGGAGTGCTGGTCTAACGGGGAGGTGTGTTTAGGATATTTTTTGGTGTATTGCTATCTTGAGGCATCGGAAAGTGATCGCGCCATTGACCAACAAAAAACCTGGTCTATGGCGCAGCATGTCAAAGTTATTTTAACAGCAAATTAGTCAAATGCAACTATGGCATAGGCACAGCGCGTGCACACTATGCTTGTTGCACACACACAGGGAAGCGCAGCAGCACACGAACATGCAAAAGATGACAAATAAAAATATTACGGTGCAAATCTGCCGTCATAATAGCAATGCGCAAAAGGTACAAACGCGCCTGGCTCTTAAAGGGAATGGGAGATGAATCTCTACTGGTTTATTGCATGTTACGCCCAAAACATGCCTATGAATTAATGGAGACACTTAGTACAACCCTTTTAGACCATGCGCCCGGGGCATGGGACCTTTTATCCGCTGTTAAAATAGCAAAAGTGGATTTGGACACGCTCAAAGCGCACTTGCGCCAGGAGCTTCAAGCCATGCGCTTAAGATCGTTAAAATATGGTCCTTTGTGTCACTGTCCATTATGGACTAGTGTACATGCACACACATACTGTATATGCTCGCATACACAACTGGAATCAATTTACACACCACAAACACACCTTTCCCCCTACCTCAAAACGCCTTACCCGTCAAGTCTGAGTATGAAATTAGTCTAAGTCAGAAACAAAATACAACCTATTGCACTTGTCCTTGTCCATTTACCTGACACGGTTGCGCTCAGGTACAGTTCAGACAGGAGACCCCACAAAGGTTTACAACACTTTAAAGTATATCCGAACATATACTGATGATATTCTAAAAACATACACGACTGAGCAAGACTGAAATATTGGCATACTGTATGGTTCTGTGCCATGAGAGTAACACACCGCCATACTAAAATAGTGTACGTAAGTTATAAAAAACAAGTATAGGCAATGAGCAAAGTACGCAGTACCAAACACCCCTCAGGATGAAACATGGAACGAACCAGTTGGAGACAGGGGGGAGGGAAGGCAGCACTTGATGCAAAGACCAGCATGCTACGTAGCCTGGGTAAGTGCACTGACAACTTATAGGCAGCAAATTTACTAATGAAGAATTTAAGACTAATGATAGGTGCAAGCTGGCCATCTGCTTATCCATTCTGTGCCTATGTAACACTTTGGTTTCCTAGTTGAACTTGCTTTGCTATTATATTGTAGGTTGTCATGTGAGAGAAACTGAGGTTATGTGTTTTGAGTCTAGGATTGCATCCATCTGACTAATCTTAAATTTATCTAAATGAACACTGAAATTAATTTGAAATTAATCACATGTTTATTATGCAGAAACGTGTTAGTTCAAATTTTGTATGCTAGTACGTATATATCAATTGTTGGACAGAGTTGTTTACCCAATCACGATGATGTTATTCATAATGTAGATATACCACTGTAATTGTATTGTTATAGAACAACCTCAGGAACGCAAATTATATATGCCACCATTTCACATGCATTTATATGTAGTGTCCAGGTACATAGAATGTCACATAATTACATGTATTGTCTTAATTATACTGTACATTTTTTAGCTGTATTCGGTCAGTTATGGAATAATACAGTGAATATTTGTACCTGGGTGACAACTATTAAAATCAGAGTAGATAAATACAATATAAGTAGACTAAAAAAACGTTGTAGGGTGGAATCGAACCGGGGTACCTTATTCCTTGTAAAAAACAATTTCCAATTTATCGGTGGGCTTCATTATCTGTATACCCCGTTTGATAAAAAACAAACACTCCCTCAGTGATTACAATTTAACATGCAAGTACTACCTGTAAGTGATTACATAACCTGCACAACCCTGGGATTGGTTACGACAAGAGAAGCAGAACAAGGCAGAAATATACAGATAAAAAACAAAAACACAAAAGTCTGAAGCACAAACACATAAAGCTCTCTAATATTAGTAATACATGTCTGTAACCAATGCCACTGCTGCTAAAATATGCTGAAAGTTGATCATTTGTTTATGAGACAAGACCTTTTGGACCCAGGAAAAGAAAATTGTCACAGCTGCATGGTGTCTCAGACTCAGTAATATTGGCAGGGGCTTTGCAGGGATCTCAGCTGTTGTTTCCAACCTGCACTGCTGCACAGTGACAGATGGAATTGCATTTATTTTGCCACGGTGGCAAAGAAAAGGCTTAACACCCCCTTGTTACTAACTAGGCAGAGGCGCTTACAGTCAGTTTTTGGGGGAAATGAAATCAAATTCCCACCTCAAAGATAGAATAAATAAACATGTGTGTTCAATCCCTAGGTCTCTCTGGAAGGACCAAGCCTGCCTGACACAATTAGGGCCAGTGTTTTTATTCATGTAAGAAATAGAAAACAGACAGATGGCAAAGGATGGAGATTCTGCAAATGCAAGCCTGCAAAAAAACAACAACATTGTATTGAACGCAATGACAACCTTACAGTTGCAGTACTTCACTCAAATCAGACCAATAATTTGAAGCCAAATCATGCACTATATTTTCCATAATCAACAACGAGCTCCAAATAGACATTGTTAAGTGAATGTTCTCCAGTGATTATCTAGGGGTTTTGGTATACCGAACTGTTTTGTAGCTGTACCGACTATTTATGTGGTTAGATAGACCCAACTTAGTTGATTGATTGCTACTGTAAGTTGCCCAAAGCAAGGCACACTTGCTTCTGTTTCCGTTCAGGTGCTCAGTTCTGTGTCTAAGAGTTCCAATATAAACACATCATTGTTCACTTACAGTAGTAATATTTTAAAATCCTGACAATTTTTTTCGGGGGTAAAGGAGATGAATGTTCAGATTCTATGGAAAATCATTGCTTAAATAGATTACGTTGAAATTGAAAATAACTACTATGCATTCTGTGACAAATTGCGTTTAGAATAATAACAAGTTGTCCCAATTGATCTTTGATTAGTCGCAATTCTGCATAAACACAATTCAAATTCAATTAAACATGCGTCGATCAAAGTCTGTATGTGCCAGGGTGAAGAGTCAGTCTGTAACGGTAGTAGTTTGGACAGACAAACACAAGCTGACAGACAATTACTCTGCTAGGTATCTGTATAAGCACATGCTGACTTCACGGTAAATCCAAAAAGTAAGCAGAACTCCAAAGAATTAAGGCAACTGATTGCCTCAAAATGTTTGATTTCATATAATTAACAGTCACTGTTTTGACATCTGTTTAACCTTCTGAAAATAATCGGTGGATTGTCTTTTGGAGTCTCCTTGTACATTTTGTTTGGAAATGTGTCAAAACAGTTAAACTATGGCAAAAAAGTGACTGTTAATCATATGAACTCAAACATTTTGAGGCAATCAGTTGCCTTAATTCTTTTGAGTTATGCTTACTTTTTTACTAATTGGATCTATAGGGCCCTATCTTACACCCAGCGCAATTGACTTTTTACACAAACGCATGCATCATTCCTATCTTACACCCGACGCATATGGGACTTTTCCCTCCACAGACGCGCGTCGGTAAATTAGGGAATGAACTTGCGTTCGTTGGGCGGTTCAGCGAAAAGAAGAGGCGTGTTCGAGCGCAAACGTTCCCTGGTGCTATCTTGCAGTCCCCGAAAACAAATCCGCCACTGACCAGGAAAAACCTGGTTTAAAGTCAGTGGCGTGTTATTCATATGCTATTTTAAGGGCTCATGCTTAACCATAATATAGCGTGTGCACAACGCGCATACACTTTGCTCCTCTCATCTACACAAATGCAGCAGTTATTTTTATTATTGCAATACATAATTAGAAAGAAAAATATTACCACACGAAGTCATTGTGGTGTCCGAAAATTTGAAAAATAGGTATACATCTAGTGTACACATTTACTCAAATTATTCATAGTGAATTATTTGCACTGATATACATCAACCCCAAGGGAACCCATTCAATCAACAAGTATACACACGTAATTTGCGATGCTAATAGTAAAATCACCCATGTCTTTACTCAGGTTGAAGCCACGACTCATTTATTGCAACTTTGCCATGAGGAATCCCCCCTTGGATGGGTGGCTGTGAAGGGGACAACAGCTATCCATTAAAGACATGGTTAATGATGACACAATTTATGATGCCAGCAAGTGCGTAAGATGCTGTTTAATCAAAAACACACTCAAACACGCAGTCTAGCCTAATTGAACGAACATTTGGCACACTGAAAATGCACGTCAGGTGTTTGGATAGAACAGGTACACTACTCAAGTCGCAGCATTCTTTGTGGGTTGTTGTATTTTACTCAACATTTCCATGACTCATGGATGTGTTGATGACAATAATTAGGAAATATTAGAGGACTTCAGGAGACGTGATGTTGAAATGCGTGCCAGCCACTTAAATGCCCAGAAATGCAGAACGGGAGTGAAATGCATTTTTGGCAGAAGAGTAATCTCGGTCTAATGTTAAACTACATTCCAAAAATATTACCAAGCATTCATAACCTCGTGATTCAGTGAGAGTGAGTCCAAAACATCGGAAAGTAGGCGATGTCTTGTGACATTTCTTTTTTTACATTTTGTAAATCAATAGAAAATCGCAGTTTTAATAGCAATCCGCCATAGAACAAGTGCGCCTGCTCTTAAAGGGAATATGAGATGACGATCTGATTGGTTTATTGCACATTACGCCCAAACCACACCTATGACTAATGAGGCTACTTTAGACCTACCCATTTTAGATATGCGTCGGGCGCAAGAATCATTTATCCCGCCGGTAAAATAGCAACAGCGCCCGGGACCCTCCCACAATGTAACTTGCGTTTCGCGTTTGATACTTGCGTTTCAGATCGTTAAAATAGGGCCCATAGTGTTGTAAAAATTAGATTCAGATAGACTCTTACGTTTTACATTTACATTTTAGTCGTTTAGCATACCGACTTACAGTAAATGCAGTGACATTCAACCAGAGAAACTTAAGGTAAAGTGCCTTGCCGACCTTTGGCCTTCCAACTACATGTCTGACTCCTAAACACTAAGCCGACTGTGCCCCACTGACACTTCTTACTCTGCTCAAGTTTTGTATTATTGTTGTATCTTTATAAATTTCCAACCATCACATCAACCCAGTATGACACAACACAGTAACAGCTGCTCCACTGTGTGATGCAAAGGAAGCTTTATCAATATAGAGCCACCAACGGACATCAATGCAGGCCAGATAATAACTTAATTGAAAACTAATGGCTTACACTTATTTAGGATGTAGTCCAGGAAATTTACAGTTGTCAAAATAAATATTTTAAACAGCCTGTTTTGCCTGGATTTGTAATATTTTGTTAATATGTGCTAGCTATTTAGCTATCAATACAATCACTATCATACAGTCAAATGAGTCATTTAGCCATGAATCTCCAATAATTGGAACACTCCATTTGTCACAGACACATTTAATATACATCACATTTTACAAGATATTGCACTGGAAACGAAATACCAATGATATAGCAAATGTTCGGAAAGGCCATTGTTTTCACTCCAATTTTTTGGAGAATGTTATGTTTACGAAGTGATGTATGCTTTTAAGTAGTCACTGAGGTTATACAGTACGTTGTCATCAGGTAAAGAACTGGGCCTGGTTCCCCAAAACGTTCTTATCGCTAAGTAGTTCTTAACCTATTCCTTAAGCTCTCTTATGCCATGGTTCCCGACACGTTCGTACGCTAAGTATATCTTCTGTAAGTCCCACTTTTGTAAGGCTGGCCTGGGCCCCAAAACGTTCTTATCACTAACCTATTTCTTAACCTCTCTCTTAACCTTATGGCATAGAGTACGAACGTGTCGGGAACTAAGTATATCTTCTGTAAGTCTGACTTTCGTAAGGTTGGTCTGGACCATTCGTAAGCTCTCTCTTAGCGTTGTTTGAGCTCAAGCCGCTAGTCAACGCCACTGTGCAGCAGTCTTTAGAAATAAGTGCAGCGCAGTCAAACTATGGTATGTTGACAATGTTGTGGCTCAACAATGATTTTATGGACATTTTAAGAATAATAATAAAATATTTTCACAATGGATACAGGCCTATTTATGAAATTGACTTTATTTGGTATCAGAACTAATATGGTGGTAATTAGCCTAGGCTATTTCGTAATGTCATTAAAAGCGTTTAAATTGGCAATCACTTTTGATAATTAAAGTCTGGCAAACAATTTGGCACTAAATTGCTAAGATCTATAAATGGGTAAGCATGGTGGTGTCCAGTAAGCGTCCAACTATGGCAGCGATCCAACGTGTCTTGTATTGAATCAAAGACGACGCTTGAGGCGTCCATGTTTAGTCCATGTCAATTTTTTTATTTGGCAAAACTTAAGCCCTTTTGACATGTTGCCTGACGTCCTGCCAGGACCTCGGTGTGCCTGATCCTGGGGCAGCCATCTTCCTTTTTATGTCGCTCCATAGCTCTTTTTGTTGCTGTTGCACAAGTTATTCCGAAAGCTGGAAAACAGTGTCACCTTGTGCAAGCTCACCTCGTCCAGCAAAACTTCAAGTCCCTCTGATGAGAAGCTTGGTGCGCTTTTTTTTTACGTTGCTTCCCCACCATATTCTTTAACTCTCTCTCTATCTGTTCTTTGTAGCTAGGTAGAGTTTTTGTAAACATTAACCAATGGCAATCAATACCACATTAAACAGAAGTAACTGCAGCTGCTTGCCAATCAATTCTGATTGTAAAGTACCTTACCATTGAAATAAAAGTGTATTACATCATTTTTAGAAGTTGTTAAACCCATGTCAAGAAGCGGCAAAAGTGGCACAATGGGATGATGAGGGTGGATGATTAGCCAGGGATACCTGGTTCTTCTACCAGTCACAACATATCATGTGAACACATTACTGACAATTTGATAATTGAATTAATAGTCTATATTTTACTGATAACTTAAACTATGCTAACTTAAACAATGCTAAAATAAATGTTACTGGAATAATTTGAGGAATGTTTCATTTCCATAGAATGTGTTGTCTTTCCTAATGCCGTAATGCACCTTCGCGTGAAGTGAAAAATAGATTCCTGAGCAATCGATGCCAACTAATTCAGCACCTTCACTTGGGACAGCGGCTTTGTAACGTCGAACTTAAGAGGCAGCGTGTTAAGAAGCTTCCGAAGGGACACTTCGGCGAACACACTTAGGAACAAAAACAACTTCGGTAAGATATATCTTTTTGAGTCTTTTTAGCGCGCTATGTGTGAGCGTTATCGGGAAACCGATATTGATGCAGCAATTCATTAGCAAGTTAATGGACACAACCGGATGGCCTAATTTTGCCTTCTGTCATGAAATTAGTGAATTGCAACTTCATCCTAGAGCTGCAGTTGTATAGTGAGGGTGGGACCTCAAAATTTTGGTTGTTTTAGATGTCATAGTCTGTGACATGCTGCTGTCCTCAGAAAACAGCTTTGAAAAGTTATACAGTCATGATCAAAAGTTCTGAGAACGTCACAAATATTGGTCTCCAGAGGTGTCAAAAGTAAAAGTAAAAGTAAAAGTACTTTTTCTGGGTGCTGCTGAGTTCACAAGTTTTGGGAAGTTCCTAATTGAGACCAAAATGACCGGTAAAAACAGTTTATAACTAATCAGTGATCTATTAATATTAATATAAAGCATAAAACAAAGATTAATTTTGGTGAAGAGGTATTAATAAACTCCCATTACCTGGTCATTTGGGTTTTATTTTGAGAATTCCTAAAACGGGTGAACACAGCAAAGTACTTTTACTTTTGACACCTCTATTGGTCTCCACAAAGTTTTCTGCTTCTATGTTCCTTGATCTTTTTGTTGTTAGTTACTATGGTATAATGAAATATAATTGCAAGCAGTCTATAGGTGTAAAAGAGCTTTTATTGACAATTACCCTACATGAAGTTTATGCATAGAGTCAATATTTGCGGTGTTGACCCTTCTTTTTCAAGACCTCTGCAATCCGCCCTGGCATGCTGTCTATTACGGATTGGCGGCTTGCGGGAGCAGGAATGAGTTTCGCTATGTATTAATGTCCTACAGGTATTTCAGTCAATGCAGCTGTATGTTTTACTCAGCCTGGTGTTGTTTGTATTAACGCACAGGTAGATGGCAGTAACTACATTGGAAGTAACATGGCTCCCATTCAGTGCCTAAATTTTCAACAACTTATTTGAACACTTACAAGAAGTGTTGAGATTGTGTTAACAACGTAATGCAGCGATAAAAGAGCAAACTGGAACAAGAATTGACATCAATTTATAGCCAAGTATACTTATCAAACAGAGGGAAATAGAAATAAAGGCCTGCCTTTAACAAAAGCCTGTTACCTTCTGCAGTAGAGGTAAATAAAGGCCCAGGTTTTCATTTGAGGAAATACGGTACGTTCACATGTGACATTTCCGGAGGCAGGAAAACATATGCCTCGTACGTATACGAAACATAAAAAAAGTCTGTTTACCTTAGCCTTACCTAAATACTTTAAATTGTAAATGATTGGTCTATTCTTGGAAGTGTTCCGGTAGAATGGAGATTCAATATGTAAAACAACACACATTTTGATTGGCCATATCGTAAGTCTGCCTAAGTAATGGGGCGAAACTTCAATTACGTACGTTTACCCACGACTTGCCATGAAAATGCATTGCGATCCTGCATCTAAATCAACTTTAGGAGATGGTCCTGGTGCTTGATGGACTTTCTTGGCCACCCTGATGCCTTCTTCACAACAATTGAATCCATTTGAAACAGTCAATACGATTTTAATGAAAAGATACAGGATATCATAAGGTCTCCTTTTTCCCCCATTAAATCAATCATCTTATAAAATTATCACAGAAATAGAAGGTTTACAATTATGGTTAGTCAGATCAGCAGACAGCACAAATCAAATGGCTGCCAAAATGGAAATGTTTCAAAATAGTGAAAACCAGCTGGCTATTTAGTTCTGTTATCATAGCACAACCTTTATCTGAGCCAGTTAGTTGAAGACACATATTATTGTTGGCTCATTGTTAATGTGGCAACTTATCTTTTGTAACATGTCACAATGGAAATTTATGTAGCCATTATTAATTTAATACTTGTACGTCCAAGTAGGCCTGTCACAACCACAAAGTTTGCTGGACGATAAGTTGTCCCAGAAATTATTGCGATAAACGATAATATTGTCGTTGAGAGACAAATTTAATCTAATATAATGATAATGCCATAATAATGCAGGTACACCTTTTCTAAGATCAATAAACTTTTATTTCTAAAGAATATTTAACACTGGAACTGGAAAACATTTTAAATACCCAAAATAAATTAAAAAAACAACCAAAAACAATAAATAAAATGGACCCTCATTAACAAAAATGCCCTTTAATAAAAACCAAAAACAATCAAAAACAATAAATAAAATGGAAATTAATAACCACACACAACCAAAACAAAGTATATTTGGTAGAGAGAGAGAGACAAGTATAATAAAAACAGGCATGCAAATGGAAGTTATTGTGGCCGTAAATTTTATTGAGCTCAGTTTTATTTATCATGCGATTAATTGATTCATTGTATATTGTGACAGGCCTACGTCAAATTGAATACTTTAGAAAAGGAGTTCGATTTTGATCACTATGGCAACAGGCAATTTTAACTTTCTCTGGCAGAGCTCAAATCTGTCATTACGAATGTTAAATGTTGGCATCTTGCTTTTGGTTTTCAGAGTTTACGCAGGTGGACTTGAATTTGCTATATAGAGGGACTATTCAAGAGATGGACAGATGAGAAAATGCAATACTGATCCGAAAATACTGCTTGCAAATGTTCATTGAAACCAATGTAAAGTAGATTTTCTATTTTAAAATCTGTAAAAACTGTAATTGAAAATGATAAAATTCACAATTTTTGTTTCATTTTCTTTAAGTCTAAATTTTGTTTAAGCCCAATTTCATGATTCAAAGTGCTAAGACAATTAAGCTGCACAATGTAGAAATGCCTTAATGTAGAAATCTCCAGAATGTGTATTTTACAGTCTTTCGTGTCCTTGTTCTAATTTGTTGAAAGCAAAGCGACCCATGCTGCAAACTCAGCCTCCCTCCTAGCAGTTCTTTAAGATTGCATTGCCATGGCAACAGGTGGCAATGAAGAACACTCCCTGTGTGATAGGTCTTGGAAATAAACTTAAAGTCACACTTCTTTGATTTGTAGAGGACTGAGCATTATCCAAGGTGACCACAGTCAAAAACCTGTATTGCTGCACTTGCCTAATAACTTGAAAAACCACTGCTCTCTGAAATCCGTTTGATGTGTGCTCTTGGAATCATTTATCCTGTGTGTGACATACTTGCACAGTATTTCTGTGGCTGGCACGGTAACCACTCAGCATTTAAACATCAGGTCTTCGATGACCTGGTCCCATTAGAGCGAAAACAGAATGCTTTGAACAGCCAGCCGACTGGAAGTCCTGAGGTTATAGTTTGTAAGGCATTTGTTCTGGGATGCAATTAACGAGGCTCAGCATATTTCAACAGGACACATAAGTGCCTCCGAGCAGTACTCAAAAAAGTAGGATAACTAAAACTATTTTACTGATTACCAGTGTTCAAACAAAGACACTGGGACATCTGTTTTCTTGTCTTACTAGTTTTGGAATTTTTACTTATTTCTTCCTCTACTCCTTTGGTGAATAGGAGGTCGGTAAAAATACTGCATTGTACGCTTGAATTGAGAAATATCTGAGCTGTACTGCACACTCAAGTGGTTTTCAGCTTAGAATAACAGGAAATGTAAAATGTTTCAGTCAGAGCAAGCTGTGCTCTGTACTCATGCTTTCAAACACGCAATCACCATACCTGCAATGTTTGTGTGGACCACTCAACGTCTCAATGACAAAGCATTCTCCATCGTTCAAGCAGTAGGCCAAATCCTTCTCGTGACATTGCTTGAAATGCTCTGAGCGCAATGGAGGAATAGTTGGTGAAGCTGCAGGGGAAATAAAGAGTTGACAGAGAGAGGGAAAAGGGAAGGGAAACAAAGGAAGATAATGTCATGAAAACATCAATGATAGGGACACAGCGTCAATTTGCATAGAGTCAAATAAATAAGAGAAGTCATTATACAGTATGGTATTAAGAAACTTATTTTATATAATGTGACTTCTGTGAATGCATTTCACATATAGTTTACCTCAGCAGGATTCAAACTCGTAACTTTTTGGTTTTCACAAGCTATTGTATGCATTACTGACTGAGCCACACAGGGCCTTTATTTCTATCCATGTGTTATGCGTTTTATATTAAAAGTGCAGACCATGTGGGGATGTCAGTACCAGTGAGCCAGTAACACACATCTTACTGGTTTGAATTCCAGAGTCAACAAGCTGACATGTTAATATGTCTTTGGGCAAGGCACTAAAATACACCTGTTTCTGGTCATCACCAAACATGGTTGATTCCTGGCTCTTTTTGATGGTGTCTGATAATTGGTAAATTAAGAAAACACATTCCCTATTCACCGGGGCTAACATAGGGGACTGGAATCTAGTACAAAGTTAAGTAAATGTTTGAAGTGTCCAAAAACCATTAGAGTACATCATACCCTACACTTTTATTGTGAAAATTGTTTTACTGCAGTCGCACAAGGTACACACTATACACATTTGCCAATCTAGAAGTCTATCCACTATTTATCACTTGTCCCAAAACCTTATTAATACTATATTGTCTTACTTTGTGGAAATATGTATACAGTATGAGTGAAGATAAAATGTGATGGAATCAGATCTCTCTTCTTTTATGAAAAAGCAGTAGGTTACAGATTCATCAAGGTAATATACATTCATCTTTTGCCAGACTCTCAATGAAAGCCCAGATTTTTCAAATAGAGTACAAATAAACTGAAAAACAATGCTTTTTCAGACCATTTTTGAATGACTTCCATTTAGAATAAATATTTGCAATATAGAAAGCCATAAAATAAATTAAGTGCATTACCATAACTGACAGATGATTTGTTTCAAACTAGGCAGTATTAACCAGGACTGCATACTGTATTGTACATGACTGAGTGGTTGTGTGATTTACATGTAGGCCTATGTTACGTTCTGTACTGTAGGTCCAGAATAGCAAACAGTCAGAGCATTTATTTGTAGAAATTAGGAAATATAACAAAAAGATTGTGTTTTCAGAACTTGAATAATGCAAAAAAATAAGTTAATATTCATATAAATTCAGTATCATATACAATACTAATGTGTTGACTGAGGAAGTGTTCAGAAATCAAAATATGTTGGAATAATAATACATGTATTATAAAATAATAATAATAATAATTAGCTTTCATTTATCTTGGCATGCTCTTTTACCGGTCTTCACATTCATGTTGGGTTACTTTATGCCACTCCTGGTGTAAAAATTCAAGCAGTTTGCTTTTTTTGGCCTCATATTCCAGAGGTGGTCAAATAGGGTTGATTTTACAAACAAAAGTGCAGTGGTCTGTTTGTTTGAATTTGGTTTTTGAAAAGCTGCATGAATGCTGTTTAATGTAAACACTCATGGCTGAACGTTTTGAGAATGGCACAAGTATGGGTCTCCACAAAGTTTGCTGCTTCGGTGTTCTTAGGTTTTTTTGTCAGTAAATACTATGGTATTCTGAAGTATAATTTAAAGCATTCCATTAGTGTCAAAGGCCTTTATTGACAATTACTTGAAATGTATAGAAAGAGCCAATATTTGCAGTGTTGAACCTGGATGGCCCAAACAATCGGAAAGAAAATCAGAGAAAATGACTTTACCCCAGTCCTCAACAATCCATTCCTTGTACCCTTTGCAGAATATCAGTCTGTCCCCAATGTTTTTTCCTGGAGAGAAGTGGCTTCTTTGCTACCCTTCTAGATGCCAGGCCTTCCTTCAACAGTAGTTTCCGGCCACTGTGTGCAGATGCACTCACACCTGCCTGCTGCCATTCCTGAGCAAGCTCTGCACTGGTGGTGCCCTGATCCCGCAGCTGAATCAACTTTAGAAGACGGTCCTGGCGCTTGCTGGACTTTCTGGGGCACCCTGACACCTTCTTCACAACAATTGAACCTCTCTCCTTGAAGTTCTTGATGATCTGATAAATGTTTGATTTAGGTGCAATCTTACTAGCAGCAATATCCTTCTTTGTACAAAGCAATGATCATGGCACGTGTTTCCTTGCAGGTAATCATGGTTGACAGAGGAAGAACAATGATTTCAAGCACCACCCTCCTTTTAAAGCTTCCAGTCTGTTATTCTAACTCAATCAGCACGAAAGATTGATCTATAGCCTTATCCTCGTCAACACTCTGGTCCTTTTGTGGCAGGGCTGAAATGCAGTGGAAATGTTTTTTGGGATTAAGTTCATTTTCATGGCAAACAGGGACTTTGCAATTCATTGCAATTCATCTGATCACTCATTGTGACATTCTGGAGTATATGCAAATTGCCATCATCAACACTGATGTAGCAGACTTTGTGAAATTTCATCCTCAAAAAGTATGGCCACAAATGTATAGCAAGCCTAATGCCACACCCTGCTATACTGCAGTATAAATAGTGATGTGGGTGTTTTCCTATTACCCTCCTCTTCAGGCTTTATTAGATGCTACAGAGGATATGCTGTAATACACTATAGAAGTTAACACAATGCATATAGAGCATTTGCTTTGCTCCTGGTATGTCACTGACAGAAGATAAATGAGCAATGTTGATAATTTGTCATCCTGTTATTAATAATAGAATGTCTGCATTGTTTGGGAACTTGACTGCTCTGTATGATTAATAACATCATGCCTGGTGTGAACAGAGCTTACACGGTGGCATGAAAATCAACTTTACCTAACTGATCTTATTAAAATGCTGGCCCTTGGCTCAAAGACCATGTGTACACGTGGGGTTAGCCTAGCTGAATCAGGTTTAAACATGCTTGTGTTTTTGTATGAAGTGCTTGATTTTGAAAAGTAATTTTATCTAAATATTATTTTGTTAGGAACAAAATGTGATAATAGAAATTACTCACGATAGAAATTCCTAGAAACACACAAAATATATCGTTCATATCCATCTTCAAATTTTTGGCTTCCACTGACTCAGAAATTGCCTGATTAATGCTCAAAATAATTTTCTTATATATGCGTATGATAATAAATTTCTTATATATTTTGTTTGATAATTTTACAATATGGATAATATTGTAATTTAAATTGTTTAAAAGTATAAAACATGGATTTTAATGGTACAATATGTAGTTTCCCAAAACAATAAGAAGTACTTAACATTAAAATAGCAAACATCACTATACCTAGTGTCACGTATACACAGGAATCAGGAGTAGACCCAAGCGCAGAGCGCAGCTTTTAATAGGCAAAGGTACCAAAAAGGAGCAAGCAAGGCAAAAACCGAAAAGACAGACTGAAGAGTCAAAATACCAAACAGGAGCAAAAACCAGGCTAAAGTACCGAACAGGAATAGGCGAAAAAGGCTAAGTGAAAATACAAAGACGGAATCCAAACCGTACTAATCCAATACTCAGAAATCAGCTCAGCAGGTAACATCCAGCAGGAAAACAATACTTCACAGAGTACACAGGTAAGTCCTAGGCATATATACAGTGTGTAACAAGTAACAGGTGACATAAATCCTGGTTGATTGGCAGTTGGATTTAGGGAATTGCAGGTGAAAACACGAAATGGGAAAAGACAAGGGTTAACAGAAATAAGGAAAAACATTAATATTCAGGGGATGAGGATTGCCGATATGTGACACCTACATTATATATCTTAGTTGTGTACTTACATTATCCTAAATCTTTCTAAGAACTTTCAAATCAAGAGAAAATTGTAATATAATTCGAAGACATGGGACGTTTCATTTTGTCTTCCGTCAATGGCGTCATATGACCTTTGACTGCTGTAGTTACTCTAAGTTCCAGGGAACCGCCAAACATAACATGAATAAAGTTATAATATTTTTAACAATACATTACTTTGTCAGCAAAAAAAATGTTCTGCCGGAGACGCTAGATTGGAAGGTTGTCATTGACGACGATAACAAAACCCATGATCCCACGGTACTTCCCGACGTTATCCAAGTACATGTTTTGCTATTGTTTTAATAGAGAGACCCCTAGCGGCCAAAAGGTTCTAAGGGGGTAGTTAAGCAAATCATTGTACTTTTCATTTTCAGTGGCTGTCATTATAACATTAAAATATCCAGCTAGCATAGATATATCTTGATATTCTGTGTCTTTTATTGCCACTGTGATATCCCTTGGGAATTTGTCTGAAAATTATTCCCATTGGCTCTGGGGGTTTAGCAAAATTCCCAAAGCATTTTCAGTGGGGTAAAATCACTTTGCTTCCTGTGCCAGCCAAAGAGGTCAGCTTTTACTGGAGGAGCATCTTCTCTGTCCAACAATACACCCAATGATAAGAGCCCACTTCTGCTGGATGACAGTATACTTTGCAAGCAGCGGGACTCAACCAGAGATCCAAAACAAGTAGCAACATTAATGAAACCAATTAAAAAACAAATGTAATGCTTGTTTTTATAGCACTCTGCTTCAATAACTACCAAGCATTAAGGCGGTACTGCAGTTCCTTTTGTTTTAATGAATTATGGAGATATCACAACACTTTGAAAGGAAGTTGGGCGAGCAAGGACTATTATTATATAATAAGCTTCTTGTCAATCTCACAGGAAGTTAGACGATTGAGTGACAATTGTGAGAGTCCCATCCATCAGATCAATATGCCACTTCTAGGTCATGGATTACACAGATTTCCACTCTTGTCTTCTTATTTGTTTTTCTGGAAAGGCCCACCCCCTGTTCTAATGCCACTTCACTGTGTGACTTGAGGCAAAGTCACCTTGGGATAAAGCCGAGCAGAGCTTCACTTCAGGGAGTTTCTCAGGGCACTCCAAACTGGAAAGATGACATGTCGTTCTATTCTGTAGGTCTGTCAGCTCAGAGTTGGCGTGATAGTTTTGAGATGGCTGTTTCATTGCTCAGATAGAGATGCTGTGATGGAAGGGTGGGGTGAGCTGGGATGGACTCTCTAGGACATTGTGCTGTCTATGGTGAGAAACAGGCTGTTTTTATGACGATACATAATTTATTTTACAAAACAAGACATTTGTACATATGCACGTTTTCAGACTCATGGAAACCTAAAGCCTCGTAAGTTAACCTTAACCTAAACCTAACCTCACCTTACCCTAGCATGTTATGCCTGAACTTAACATTCCACAATGTTCAAAAGTACTTTAAATTGTAACCCATTGGTCCATTCTTGGAAATGTCCCATTACATACGATAGTTCACATTTGAATGGTCATGTCCATAGGCCTGTCTATGTAATGCGGCAAAGTATCCATTATGTACGGTTATCCATGTATTGCCATGAGAACAGGTAGTGAGAAACAGATCTATTGCTTTCTGTCCGATCCTTTAGTCTCAGTTTCTCTTCTTTCTGGAGATTGTTTGTGTTGTGCCAGTACGTGTTGGGGGGAGTTAAGGGGTAAAATTCCCGTGGGCATCGTGGTAATAGCGTCCTTCAAAATTGACATTCCCCGAGAGTGCATTGCCTGGTAGGGTGACTGATAGTGAAGATCACTAAATATTGATCGTCCTGAGGAGCAGAGAGTGGGATGACAACACCGAACAGACTGGGACGGAAAAACAAACTGCAGTGAAATCGTTTTGATCTCACTTTACATTTCACCGGAGTAGATGCCCTGTAGTAACTATGGGATATTAATAACAATTCATACCCCAGTTGCTTTTGCTGTTGTCTGTATGTTTTTCAGAAATGTGGAGATATTTGTTCTTAACACATAAAGTATAGATTCAGACCTGAAGTGAGTATCAAACAAATGAGAATATAGTTCATGGTTATCCTAGATTATTCCAGGCCCATGCATCAGATATTAATTGGATATGTCTTAATTTATTATGACTGAATATGTTGGTCATTTTTTAATGGATTCAAGGCTGTACTTACAATAAGAAACAGTAAATGTCTGGATGGTAGGAAATGGGGTACAAAAATATGTCAATTTTGTGTTATGGGTCTAAAACGCTGATCGGGAGAGCTATGGTCCAGTAGCTATCTATCTGTATGTGTGTTTTACAGCAGGACTGCCCTGTACCCTCCACAGTTTATTACTTTTTGTGACACACAGTCAGTGACTTACAGTGTTTGAAGGTCATAATGCAAAATGATGCACACTTTCTCCATTGAAAGAGATTATAGGTACCAGATTTTGGTGTAGGGGTCTAAGTTTCTGACTCTGGACGCCATGTGCCCACCGGCAACGAGGGTTCAATCCCTGACTTGGATGCTTTGTCACAAAATTTTAGGTTTTGTGGCATTTGTTTTTATGTATTTAAATTTATTTCAAATGTGTTTTATTTTATGCCCGGATCTCTGGGCACTGGGAGAGTGGTAGGACCTTGATTACTCATTGCGCATAAAGGGTGCTCTGGCTAAATACCCACACTGGCGCGTAATGAGTAATCAAGATCATGGGCGTCAGTTTGGTTTGAAATGTGGTGGGGACAAAGACGTTGTCGGAAGTGCATTTTCAGAAGTGCTGGGTACAATTTCGTAGGGGGTAGCGTAGCGGTAGTGTAGTCCTGGCGTTATGGGCGAGCTTTAGGGTCAGCTGTGGATGGACAAGTCTTTTTTTTTACTGACGAGCCTGTCACCAATCCCACATGTTTTGTATCACATTTTTTATCCATAGGCTACCATAATAAAAATATATATCATTTTGAATATACCTAAATCATGAATATAAATAAAATGTTCTTATTTCTATTAAAATAATTGTAAATGAATTTGATTGGTTTTGTCAAATCTTATGCGGTTAAAACGGAAATTGACATGCAGCCTGCATGTCAGGCAGCTATCGTGTAAACTGTGTAGTACAGTATTTAGTAGGCTATATCTAATTGGCGTTATGTAGGATACTGTCAAAGTTTATTATTTTGTGTTGTTATGTTGTGTTGTGAGGTGACGAGAGAATGTGAGGTGACGAGACAGTTTTAGCCTATAGGCCCATGATACCCCGCTACACTGTCCATTTTCCTAAAATGTCGCTCCTGCAGTGGAGAAACAGCTGTTTATTTTTTCTTGTTAATGTAGATTGTAAAATCATCTTTTTGTACATTGAATATAAAAAATTAAGAAAGAATTAACAATTAGCCAGACATCCCAAGTCTCCCAGATGTCCTGAAATTGTCCCGCATTGTTACCCTGGAAATCCAGAGTTCTCACGAGAGCACAATATGAATTTGCTCAGCAAGTTACTCTGGCACCGAGTAATTCTGCTCATTAACTATGCCCTTGTATCCGAGCTGCACCAATCACATCGGTGTATCTGATATAGGCGTGCCAGAGGCTTGTTAAACAGATGACGACACAACAGCTCTGCGACCTCGAAGTCATTAGTAAACATTGTAAGATCGCTATGGATTAACACCAGTTGTTTAAAACGACTTGGGCCACTACAATGAACGAGTTAGACTTGGCTTTTTGTGTAAAAGAGGAACAAAAGACGGGGCTCGAATCGTTCCTTTTTTATAAAAGGACGTTTTTGCTGTTTTGCGACCTGATACGGCAAGAGTTTTATCTACCAGTTAGCTCCGCAATAGGGTTAGTTAAAACGCACTGGTGATTGGTCGTAGTGTTATCCAATTGCGTACAGTGAGATTTTCAAATGCACGCTTGGTGCCGCCCCTCGAGTTGAGTCATTTACATTACTCGAACCCAGACCCTTAATCGTTCAGGATTTGGGTCTGGATTTTTCCAGGCTACCGCATTGTAATCGCGCCTTTCTAATTCCCACAAATTATATACAATATCCTAGACTTTTTTCATCAAAAAAAAATCGATGTCCGGGATATTGTATATCATATATGAACGTCTTAAAATGCGGAAGACTCCCGGGACATCCGGGAGAATTGGGACTTCTGAGTAACTTCCAATAGTCGTAAAATAATCAACATCATTTTGCATTTAGATTGTTGACTAATGCGCACCATAGCCTATAGCCAATAGGATTCCTGTTCAAATGGTTAATCTCATTGCAAGGCAATATTTCTCTATGTGTCTTCCGTGTTTTGTATGTAAAAAAATCAAGGATAGCCTAATTATTATGATTAATTTCGTCCAATGTATCTGTTTACACATAACGGAAGAGTGTCTGCAACCAACATTTTGAAGATAGGATACTAGGCTTTCACCGATTTAGTTTTTCTTTGGTCAACCAAAAATCGACAGATTTCTGATAAATGATAGTAGACATTTAGAATTAGTAGACTTGTAGACATTTTTCTTCAATACATGACACAATGATTGTTTTTAATTAAAGCATTTTGGTTGATGCTTTACTGCACTGTTTGAAGAAATAATCAGAAACAAATACAAAAGTAAAAAAGGTGCTTGACAAGACAAATCTTTTTTAGTTAAGCATAGTTGTTGCTGAATGCCAATATTATTACCACTGCTTGGTTGTATGTAACTATGATGATAACTAATGTGAATTCATGTTCTACAAATAAAAAAGTTTAGCTGGCAAATCAGCAGAGTGCGTCAATTAAATGGCACGTGCTGGAGCCTATATTTCGCGAAAATGCTCAGCAAGTGCCAGAGTGGGGAACTGTGTGTTAGGAAGAAATGCTTGTCTTGACAGGACAATATAACATTTGATTTGGATGTGATATCTTTAAAATAGATTAATCAAACTTTTAACTTAAATTTAGGGATTAAACCTGAAATAACTATTTGACTAGGTAATAACATAACGACTTCATTGTGATTAGATCATTCAAACTGTTCAAAAATAAAGCGCATGATGGTTTGAACTGGGAAAAAAGAAATAATAAAAACATTAGCAATTGAACAACAAAATGTAAAGTGTGCCTAATTAAAATAAATAGCTTATGGCTTTATTAGTGTTACACTTAAATTAGCAAAGCAAAGGATGTTTTCAAGTAGCAGCTATAGCTAAGTATTCAACGTCAAACTATATGAAAACCATTGTTGGCAGAGTTTGTGTTCAACATGATTTGTATCACATGTCACTTTGATGAAATGCTTCCTTTCTAAGGATATTTAAGACATTTTTGCTAAAGGTTTAATAACAACAGTATATTTAAAGTTCAGGACAGGTTCTAATAAATGTAACAACAGAATTGCAATTGCGCTGACATGTGCAGTGTGCAAAAAACAAAACAAAACAAACACATACATACATAGAAGGGATTTTTGAGGTTACATTGTATGCTTTGCTTTTATTTAATATAATTTTGGAAAGCACCTTTGTTAAAACATATTTTTATTAGTTTTGCACTATTTGTCTTATCACTGTAAGAAAAATCCGTAAGATTTTAAAGACAGTAAAACATACCGTTAATTTGCTGCCAGTACTTTTTCCATTATTTTACAGACATATCTATCAAGACAATAACGGAAAAACACTTTGTGAACACAGTAAATAGCCTATCCTTTAACACAAAGATCTGATAGGCTATTACTTTCAATGGACATCTGCTGTGTTCACAAAGTATTTTCGTTAATGTCTTGATAAACATGTCCGTAAAATATTGGAAAAAGTAGTGGCAGCAAATTAACGGTTAGCTACTTTTTACTGTTTTTTAATGGATTTGTCTTACAGTGTAATATCATAATATTCCGTAGCACAATTATTTTACTGTAGCTAGTTAAGTGATACAGGGCATCAGATCGCACACAGTGACTGTTCGACTAAAATAATCTTTGCCGACCCAGGGCATATCAAGTAAACAATCTAATAAATCAGCAGAAATTCCCATCCCTAAATGTATATAAAATAAAAATGTGCATGTCCAGTGAAAATAAATCCCCACCTGTTGAGCTAAACACCCGACTCTCCCGATTGCCACCCCGCACCGGGTCTTTTTCTCAAAAAAAGTGGTGGGGACAAAATGACTCATGACGTAATCTACGCCTATGATCAAGATGTCTATTCATTCCAGTGTTCTGGAATGGTCGGCATGGATTATTGTTAGTCAACTCCTGTCATGGAGGAGAGAAGAACTGGAAATCTTTGTCTACCTAGTGAGTGTGCATATGTGATTGAGCCTTCACCTCGTTATATGTCGTACAATATGTAGACGTTGCCAGGTATACTCTGTATATTACTTTCGCATCAGTACCACGTTACAGCACTTCTATGTATTATGTAGACGTTGTGCAGTTCCAATGAGCTTTGTATTCAAAAGTACCAGCTCAGATATATATTTCCAGATCATCATGTTCATTAAACATCAAGAAGGCTCCTCCCTGCTCTGGTCTCCATTTCTCTCCTCACAACACATCAACAGCTGTGACATGCTGTCTGTGCCCTTCCTCTCTGTTTCCAAATACAAACGTCTTCTTAGCGTCTGCTTCCTAATGTTCTATGAAGAAAACATTTTCTATAATGTATTTAATGATAGATTATAGAGAGATTATACAGCATCTAGGTAAAACATGCAAAGTATTGTTTTTTCATGTGAAAGTGAAATCGACTGCCATGTCAGTGTTATGTGAACAAAACTGTTTCTAGGGATTGGTAACAATCAGTTATCTTTGCCATGCACTTCTTAGGTCAAAACAATTATTGATAATGCCAACGGGTAGTTGTTAATTATAACCAACACACATATTGTTATGTTAAATATTTGCCAAATGATAAAGGACTATACAGTAGCTGCTATCAATTCTTTGACCAGTCACATTTCTGGTTCACTTAAATTAAAACGAATGTGACAGCAGGCTTAATGACAGCATGATGATATATATCCCAGCGACTGATCAACTGATGTCGCATTGTCAATGCTCTTGCCCAGTCAGACATTGTGTCCATCACAGATGTCACAGAAGCAATCTCTCAGGAAGTAAGAACATTCCCACCACTGCGCGTGTGTGTGTGGGGGGGGGGGTGCTTGTTGTGTGCTCTGTGCTTCTCTTTTCACACTCAATTCTTCTCCCGTCATCCCTTTTTCTACCAATCATGCTAGCTTGTACAGCTCGCACCAGGTCACTGGCAATTTCCTGCCACAAAAGGAAGGGCATCTCCCCCCCTCCCCTACAGGGCAGCCTACTCTCCACAGATTGGCTCTGGTCTGTTTATGCAACCAATGATGGACAAAGAAATGGCAATCTCCCCAGCACAATGGTCTGGCTATAGGTACCCACAGGTAAGTAGGTAGGTAGAGCGTGTGTTTGCGTGATCTGTGTGTTTATGTGTCTTGTGTGTATGTGTACTGTGTGTGTGTTTGTGTGAGTGTGCGTGCGTGCGTGTGTGCGTGCAGGCAGACAAAAGGACTGAAGGAAATCAGCGCCCTAAGCTATTTATTTTTCTATAACATTTGGGCTGACTTAGTGTGTCTGGAAGCAGTATCAAAAGCACTGTGAAATGGGTGTACAAAATGTGCGTAGGCTAAGCCAGCCAGATCTGATCAAGATTCTGGACTACCAACACATACAGGATATTAAAAACCTAAAATAAAATCATTTTTAAATTGAAGAGTATGGATTGGGTTGAAGCTCAAAATGACATAAACCTCAAATGCAGCTCGTCGCCTAATGCACCCATGTTCTAGAACAGGGTGGACAAACTAAGGCCAGATGCGGCCCACCAGATCCTTTGATCCTGCCTACAAGGCATTTAAAAAATAACAAAAAAAACGTCAAAGTTGATTGACGCTTGAGAGCGTCAAAGTGACATATCTCCCAAAGCTAATATGCTAGAAAGGCTTGGTAAATGCATGTTGGAATGAGGGGGTTCCACTGCAAATAATGAGGGGTGGTTCTTCCATGTGGGTTAATGACGTTGGATTCTTTTCACTGACTATATTTTGGTTCACTAAAACCATTACAGACAGAAATCATTAAGTAAAAATGACGAAATAAAATCCCCCTGCGTTAAAACTGGTTATGGAGGGAAACAGAAAAAATATGTAGTCTACTGTACATACAGTGTTTTAGTTACTTATTTGTATGTACCCAAACTTTGTCACAATGTTTCTCAAGACTTTTGGGAATGCCAATTTGGATATTACAGTGATGTTCATCATGGTTTACAAGTATTTTACAATAATTAACTAAAAATTAAACACACGTTTGTATTTTTGGCTGTATATGACATCATGCATGAAAAAATCATTGTCACAATAGATTTGGGTTTGACTTACTCTTGTAGCCAAGAGTCTTCTAAATCCAAAACGATAAGGCACATCACAGGACAAAGTATGACCCTTTCAGAAGCCAAAATATAAACAGTGTAGTGACAGGCAGACTTCAATCCCCTTAGACCATGAAGGGTTCATTATATTTGAAAAACGCTTTTTGACTCAAATTAATTTCCATATGCGTTGTTATATTGATTTGCAGGTGTCTGCGAGTACGCTAAATAGACTTGAAACAAACAGTAGTGATTAAATTCTGAGAAGTTAAACAAGGAAATAGTGTCACAAAACAAAACATTTATTTTCTGTGGGATAAACACGTAACTGTGTAGGGGCGGTGGTAATTTAGTGAAATAACATTTCCTATTTTTCACGCATCGCTATAAAGTGCTAGCTTGGAAAAATCCAGACCCAAATCCGGAGGATATAAGGGTCTGGCATCAAGTAATGAAAATGACCCAGCTCGAGGGGCGGCACCAAGCATGCATTTGAAAATCTCACTGTACACAATTGGATAACACTACGACCTATCACCAGTGGTTTTTCGCTAAGCCCCTATGGCGGAGCTAACTGGTAGATTAAACTCTTGCCATATCAGGTCGGCAAAACAGCAAAAACGTTAGGGTTAACATTACAAAATAAATATCATGTGCAACACGTTTGCATCATGCTGGAATGGAGAACAAAACACACACAAAGCTTCCATCTGGATTTGAACTCGCAAACTGATTTATAAACCCATCCACCTTCCCCGACCTCCACCCTACCAAAAACTATGCTATTTACATGCTACTGTACGTCATGATCTTCATACATTCATATATTTTACATAATATGGTTTTTAAATTTAGTTCCCTATGAACGTAATTGACCGTCCCACGTTCATATTTCACATATTTCAGTTTTGCAAAATAGTTCCCTCAGAACGTAATTCAATGCGATTTTGGGCTGCCCCTGCTCTAGAATGTTCTTTCTAGCACAGCCTTTGGTGTAGTACATGAACTATGTCGCTCTTATACTTCAAAACATGTGTAGGCATGTTGCGAAGGATTAAAATATTGATTTTATTGTCTCACAGTAACATAATTTGTTTTGCATACATAGTTGAAATGTTAGATACTTTACACACCACTGGCTTTATCCTATTTCAGTACCTTATTAAGCTTTAGAGGTATAGGTATGTTCATACTGGTCTCCTCCTTTGCCTTAATTGAGCCTTTAGTTCAGCAATACAATACATTGAGGAAAAAAGGTAACCAACATACAGTAACAAGATCTGTTGTCGGTTTGAATTTCTGATTGTGGTATTTGTTTGCTTGACAGTGTAATATTGACATAAGCCCAGAAGAATCAGTTTGGCAACTACGCTTTTTTATGTACTGTAGCAATGGTTTGGTCTCATCAACTTCGTAACTAGTTAATTTGCCTGGTATTGTGTGTTGTCACCAAGCACAAACCCCTGGTCCTGGATCTGGATGAAAACATTGTGAAATATGCACAATGAATTCTACAACAAAAGAAAATAAAAAAACAAGTCCTCATGCAGGTCACTGCAAAGAAGTTGGTCACATAATGATAATAAAGTTTTGTTTAAAGCAGAATTTGAGTTGGTTTTGGGAAGTGATTTGTTTGAAGAAACCATACCTAACAACCCTGTCAAATCTGTCAAAAAGTGTGGTTCTCAGATGGATCTTGAGAAGAGGCGTTATGTATGTTGCCAACCCCCAATGTTGTTATTTTGTTAATTTTCATCTACAAAGTTGTCATATGTTACTGTATGTGGTGGAAACGAGACTGAATTTAACATTTGGCTTCAACCAATGATTAATAACACTCTATGCATGCATTTGACTAATGCTTTCTGAACAGATGAAGACCACAGGGGCAACTTCAATAAAAACATTAGTGCACTGGTGATAGGGTCCACTGTAACAACATTATTACTTCACAGCATGATCCAATAAAGATAGCACTGCACCACCCTTGACTCCGCTTAGGATCTTATATATCTGTCTGATACATTTCCGCTGATTCAACTTCAGAGATATTGGGTCTGCTCTCTCTCTCTCTCTCTCTCTCTCTCTCTCTCTCTCTCTCTCTCTCTCTCTCTCTCTCTCTCTCTCTCTCTCTCTCTCTCTCTACTGAAATCCAGTGTGCTCTGAAAACCTAGCTTTCAACCTGGAGACGCACAGAGAAGCATACTCCTCAAACCCACTTTATATTCAGATCAATTCAAGCCAGGCAGCAAGGTAAAGCGGGTCAATAGAAGGGAGTGAGAGAGTAAATAGAGGGTGGGGCTGGGGCAAGAGGAACGGGCTAAGAAGTGAAATCTGCAGTGTCACTGTGAGAACATAGACAACGGGACTTTGGCAGAACTAGGGTGCTGAATTGAACAATAGAACAACCGGTTATTAATTATTTCTGGCTCAAGGGTTAGGTTTAGGTAAAAATGTTAGTGTTAGAATTAGGGTAAAATTCAGGATTAGACATGGTTAGGGTTGAAATAAGTATAGGTTAAGCAAGGTCGATGTTGTGTTAAGGCATGAAAGATGGTTTATCTGTTTAATACTAGATAAGGGTTTGGGTACGTGTTGTGGCTCGAGCATAGGAACAGAGAACAGGGATTTCTCGTTCAGGTTTAGACCTCATGTCCCCAAAAGGATAGAAAAAACAAATGTGTGTGTGAGATACTGCTCTGCAGAGTAGAGAATTATATTACACAGCAGCCGTGTAGAGCCATGGTTGCTACTGCATTGCAGATGTTTGGCCAATTGCATAAAGTGTTTGCAAGGACGTCTGGTCTACTCTGCCTAGTGACAAAGGTGCCGTAGACTAAACCAATTTATGGAAGGATAAAGCTACAGGCACTTTCAAATGTATTGGCACTCTTAAAATAAACAACACTAGTAAGGATCAGTATGTAATGCTAACAACATTTAGGATAAGGATATACTGTCTTACAATTATATTTTAAGGTATTCGGGAAAGATGTTAAAATAGAATATACTCTATCCCAAATGGTTAGTTATTTTCCATCTTATTTACAATCAGATTCTGCATCTCAACAATATCTTTTGGGGGTTTCATGCTTTCCACCTTGGGCAGTGGGGCTATTAATGCAAAAAAAAAATGCCTTGCGATAATAAACGTTTTCTGATTCTGAATCAAATACCACATTTTCACTGTGTTATACATTCAACACGGTCATGATAGGCTTTATGAATTGGAATTCCAAATCAGATTCTTTATGACTTTAGACTAGATTCTTATAGACTCTTAATGACTCTTATATTATATATGTATGTCATTAAACCGTTGTTGCACAAAGTACAGAAAACAAAGCTGCCGATCATTTTAAACAGCATTTTAACAGAAATATATTAATAATTTCAGAAATTACAAATAAATTTACAACAATTCAATATGGGGCGCAGATGGCTCAGTGGGTAGGGAGTCAGACTTGTAGTCAGAAGGTTGCCAGTTCGATTCCCGACTGAGCCAAATGTCGTTGTGTCTTTGGGCAAGACACTTTACCCTAATTGCTCCCAGGTCGTTGCTGTAAATAAGAAATTGTTCTTAGTCAACTCACCTGGTTAAATAAAGGTTAAATTAAAAAAAAATTAAATTACCTGTGCCAGTTTTGTTCAACTTTTCACTCTCACCTGGCTCATGGCATCAGGCCAGTGATTGGATGAAAGCTGAACCATTCATAACAGACTCTTGATGACAACCTCTGTCTGGCCTAATGGTACTGGCCTTTGGCCTCAGGATCATTGTCTTTTTGCTCCGAAATACTTGTCCATTTTGGAGATGGGATTTACTTAATGGCTTCCATTTGTAATCTTGTCCAAATATCTTGTTGAGGTAGAGTGCAAAATCCTTAAAGCTAGATACAGAGGCGTAAACATCAACAAAAAGACTTTGAAATCGATAAAACCAATTGATGTTGAATCACATCAGGCAGGTGGTAGAGGATCAAATAATGTTAGGGAAGTTGTCTTCATTAGCAAGAGCACAGGTCCAATCCATAGGAAGTATGTTCTTGTTTCCTTTTATAATTGTATTCGTTATTATAATGTAGATTTCCGAAATGGTTGTTTGTAATATTATTTTATAGTTACTGTAGTTAAGAGTAACTTTTTTAATGCCATCCATTGTCATTATAACAGCAATGATACTAATGTAACGACGTTGGTGATGTTGATTTTATGGATAAGGTTTAAAGGACCAATATGTAATACTGACAGCCATCGTTTAAAATGGGTACTGCAGTCCAAATTCAAAATATCTGAGTGTCGTCTCCCTCTGCCCCCTCCTCCCCAGACTCAAAACTAATGTGACAAACAAGATCAGCGCAACCATGACAAGCAAACCGTGTTTTACTACGTCTCTGGTCATGCAACCGTTTAAAAACATGCTGAGGTTTTTAAGGTTGGGTAGAATCTTTCTCTGTTGATCTTGTTCATTTATTTATTGCTGCTTCCGTGGCTGTAGGGCGCTGGGTTTGCGTTTTTACAGGTATGCCTACAGGTATGCCTGTCATGCTGTCAAAATGGGAAGTTGACAACAACACACAGGCCAAAACAAAAACTGACATTACTTCCCGGAATGGAAATTTCAAAGGACAAAATACTGGCTTTCGCTTTGTTATCAGAAAATATTGTATTTCACCTTAGCATATTTCATCAATATCTGATGACATATTTTGGTCATTTTTGGATTTAATACAGTAAATATATTACATATTGTTCCTTTAATGACATTCCTCTGCAAATCTCAAGTCTAAGGTTTCTATTACCATAATAATTGCTACAGAAAGTTGAGTCAGCAGTCTAGCTCCTCACTAAAACTATACTCTAGGCCTTTTGAATAATTTCAACCAACAGTTTTGAAATTAGCACTTAAAAGCCCTAAAGGTTTCTTAAAAAAACATTGCACAACTGTGTATTATTTGATCCATTTTATATTGACAACAGAATGGTAGCCACCCAGAGTACCATATACATGTGTAATAACCATGGCCAAAGGCAATATATATTTTCTTTAATTATTATTATTTTTAGTCAGATATCATTTAACATGAAAGAATATACAGCTAAATCCATAAGAGTAGGGGTGTTGACCCCGGTGTCACGGCCAAATTCCAAACCAGGCCTCAATTCAATCATGGCCACCTAATAATCCCCAACATTCCTAATTCTCATATTCTGTACAACTACTCATCTCTCCACATGATAGCTGATGTGTGGTGAGCATTCTGGTGCAAAAATGGCTGCCGTGCATCACCAAAGGGAATGGAATTCTGTATGTATGAGTGTGTAGGGAAGTAAGTGTGTGCATATAGTGTTAGCTATAGTGTTAGCTATATTGACTCCTTGCTAGGAACTTGTTGGAATTTGTGGTGAAAAGTCTTTATCATGGGTACGTAAGTCTTCTACTCGTAATGCATATACAGTAACTACTGTGGTGTAGTTAGTTTCAGGTTGGATATTCAACAGACATTTGCCTCTTCAAATCTCAATAGCTCTCTAACAAAACATTTAATTGTTTGTCTTCAATATAAAAAGGCTGTACAACGTTGCACCGAACTTAGCCATTTTGAATTCCGCCTAGCGAGATTTTGCCTCCCATTAATTTTCAATTAAGTCACGTGTCGGTGCACGCAGGTGCATGCGATAGCTGGCGATGCAAAGCTGACTTGAGTGGTGCTAAAAGATATGATCAATCCTATTTTATGCAAATTTGAGACGAATTTCGCTTCTCCGTGTTGATTGACAGCCAATCAGACACAATCACACACAGTGTGTGTGTTTATCCTGTCTACATCATCCCTGTGAAAAGTTCCTACTGTACAATTTTTTATCTACGACCAACAATGACGAAAAATGTACAACTGAGGCGTCTGGATGGCCAGACCTTTACAATGTTTTTAATCCCTGTTAACATACAAGGACACAAACGTCTGCATTCCAAATAATTATGCATGTTGGAATTAAGTGTCATAAATATTAAATATTTTGTTTTTCAATCAAACTCATGGATGGTATTGTGTCTCCAGGCTCTTTGGATTACTGAAATCAATCTCAGACATCTGTGAAAATGAGTTTGCCAGGTGAGCCCAATTAAAGGAAACTTCTTAAGGCGAGACACTACAGGTGAATAGGGTAAAATTTTTAAATAATAGATATCACCACGAAACTTCCTCAGTTGATTACTTACACAAGTATATAAAAAAAATGTATCACAAGTTTTTTAAATATGTATGTTAATTTATGCAAATTAGGCGCTCTCTCATTAAATATGCGCAATTTTGCCTATATTTCCGGTAGATA